>ML791861.1:65348-202048 GCA_009831015.1 Picea engelmannii
GAGAATGGGTCATTCTCGCACCCTGCCTATATAGCAACCTGCAAACTTCCCTTTTTATAAGGTTTTTACATAGGAAAATGCAACTTCTTTTCTCAGAAAAAGTTCTTCTCCCTTCTCTCTTTAGGAACTCAGGCCACTGACCCCTCTGAAGGCAATAGATAGGTTTACATCATTAACTATCATAGGGATGAAGAAAATAATGTGTAACAAAGATCCCCCCAAAGTATGAAGTTAGAACATAGTGATAGCTAAAATACTTTGTCGAGTGTGTGTAGGGAACAAGGAACAGTCGGTCGGAAACCTGCCAACAAACAAGGAAATACAGTACAATAATATATGATCACTGAGGTAGGCATTCCCATACTCAGAATACAAATAACTCAAAGAATAAATGCTGACATGCGAAGATCCATGTCAAGTAAGACAAGTCATGGCCATGAAACATACACTATGGATCCATGCCGATATGACTCAAATCTGAACATAGCCACCAAAAATACACTGTGGATCTATGTGTTAAAACTCAAATTTGAACATATCCACCAGACATACAATGTGGATCTATGCAACAATACACTGAATATACTCCAACGCAACCTGGATCTGTCAGAAAATATCCAGGGTCTTCATCTCCGCCACTCTATAGTACAAATCTAACCATGTGATTACATGTGCTGAAGTCAAACATGGTAGAAACCACTTGATTACCGGTCATTAGTGTATACTATTAACAAGTGCGAGGGAAATCACCATCAATGTCAATGACTCCCAAGGTACACTAGTACAATCCAACGAATGTGAATCAATGAGCTAAGGTCGAACACTCGACGAAATCTCTCGATCAGGGTCGATAATGAAAACCCACTGTCAAAAGTGAGGAAACCTACCATTGAGGCATGCAAGTTCCAAGGTACCAATTAGTTTNTAAGTCTAATTCCTGGATAATGAGTTGAAGTCGACAGGAAAAGACTCGTCACAGGAGGGCCTTAATGTATCCCACATCAATGACACGAAACAAGTAAAAAGATTTGATGTAGATCAGAGTAACAAGTGATTCAGGACTGACTCAGGGATGGCCGATGCAATAGAAGGCTTAAAGACTGCAGAAATGGCTGACGCAATAGAAGGATTTTCGGGTTGGACATCTTTTTGAACATATTGATGACACGACAACTGTCTTGGAAATACTGACTCAACAACAAGCATCACAGACCAATTTGTAATCTTATAGGAGTATGATCAGGAGACAAGTGGACTTTCCAACCTAGACACAAGGCGAGTGAAAGGGTGTCATGTTCAAAAGTGACTCTTTCATGGAATATAGGTTTAGACACAATTCTTTCCCAATTTTTTCCCCACCATTTCTGGCGAGTACCTCTTTATTTTTACGCAAGATTGAGGAGGATAACATATGCTTGTTGATGTAATCTCATCCTTTGGATGAGTCCTTCAGAGTATGTTTAACGAACCCTAAGAAGGAGTGGTTCGGTCCCATTGTGGGTCTGTCAATGTTTGTTTAACGAGTCCAGAGATAGAAAACTCGAAGGTTTTTCAGGATTATAGAGTTTGGAAAAACACTTAAAATAGAACTCTCTCAGTTCCTTTTTCATAAAATAGTCTAGATGAGACCGAAAAAGAGATAAATTATCGCTCACCAGACGTGTACCTCAAATACTTTATCGAGCGTGAAAATAGCAAGGTCGCTCGGCGATCTTTTCATGTTTAGAGAGTCTGAAAAGAGCTTAAAGAGGACTCCAGGGGGGTTCCTTTTTCGTATAATCTTGACGAGTCCGAAAAAGTGATAAAAGTATACTCGGTTACATTCTCATTGATTTTTGAGCACGAGAAAGAACAAAGACTAAGCTCAATAACTTATTCTCATGTATTAACGAGCATGGGAAAGAACAAAGACTAAGCTCGGGATTGTTTTCATTTTTACGCAAGCTTTAAAACAAAACAAAACTATTCTTGGGATAGATTTTATTTTTACACAAGCTTAAAAACTAAACAAAACTATGCTTGAACCTGGTTTCATTTTTATGCAAGCTTGAACCAGAGGAAACTATGCTTGAGGTAAGTGGTTTCATTTTTACACAAGCTTGAACCATAGAAAACTATGCTTGCAACTTCCCAACGCAAAACACATGGATGGTCGGTACTTAGCCTCCAACTTAAGAAACTAGCGGCTTGACTTCAGCATGAAGTCCAGAGGCTGAGGCAAATGCCCCCCAAGAGTTGTTTCATCCAACTGCAAAGGAGAATGAAATGAATCTTCAAATACTAGACAAAGGACTTGACTCAAACAGAGAGGGGGAAAACTATTTCATTTATTTAATGAGCTTGACATAGAAACAAGAACTATGCTCATAACCTCTGTTTCATTTTTTAACGAGGTTTCCACAGAGACAAAAAATTATCCTCAGAAGACCTCTGTTTCATTTTTTGATGAGGTTGTTACAGAGACATAAAAACTATCCTCGAAGAGCTCTGTTTCATTTTTTAACGAGGTTGTAACAGAGACACAAAAACTATCCTCGACACTCTCTTCTTGATCATGGATTCCAAGAGGACAATGCTCCAGAATGACACCATGTCAAGGGACAAAACTCAGTCATGGCTTCCAAGAGGTCTTCAATGGAAGGAAGAAATGCACTCTGGAAGGACACCATGTCGAGGGTCGTGACGGGAGTAAAGAGATCAGGCTCTAACAACCCTATCGAAGAGATCACCATGTGAACTACTAGATCTAAGTCATCAGAAGTTGAAGCCATAGGCGACAACGCCACATAATTGACCTGTGGCGGGGGAAAAATCGACTGCATATAAGAACCATTCAGGGAGGTAATCCAGGTGGGGTCAATGAATGAAAGTTGATCAACAGTCACAACTCGTCCATCGTGAGGGAAAGATATCACACGCAAAAGAGTAGACACAATAGCTTTCATGGCATAGACATAATCTCTCCCAAGGAGTAAAGAAAAATCCAAGGGGTCTTGGACCACCATAACGTCAATAAAGACAGTTTTCCCTCCCATAGTTATAGGAAAATGAGGAAGGGTCCCTAAAGGTTGACTGGTTCTTCTGTTAAAAGATAACAGATTCTGCGTAACCGGCACAAGTGGAGGACAACCCAAAGCTTGCCAAGCAATAGAGGACAAAATACTAACAGACGAGCCTTCATCTATCAACGTTTGAGGAACGTCCCGACCACAAACCTATACTGTAATCTGGAAAGGAATGTGAGAGGGAAGACGAGGTCTAGTTAGTATACCCCAATCAAAACAGATGGCCTCATTACTTGGAGGGGCTTCCACGGGAGAAGGAGGAATACCCCCTGACACGACATAGTTTGTATCAACGAGAAAAACATGGTCAGTATCAGGTTTACTCTCTAGTGGGAGAGTAGGATCGACCAATGATGAGATTAGATCGACCACTTTGGTTTCATTCTCCAGGGGGAGAATGGGGTCAACAAATGGAAACGAATTGACCACTTGGGTTTCACTCTCTAACGGGAGAGTGGGGTTGACTGAGGATGGGATCAGATCAACCACATGGTCAACTGGCTCATCCAAAGACGTGACCATATTGACCATTCGATCAACTAGACTGACCAGTGAAGGGATCAGAGTGATCATTCCATCAACTACAGGTGGGTTGAGAGAAAACTTGCGATAAGTGGCTAGAAGTTGAGGCTGTGAAACAATCATGTCTTCCAGTAATTTTGAGGCTTCTTCCATACAAGGGCAAAGGTGAGTGAGATGACTCCCTTTGCATAACATGCACGGGAACTTGACTCTACTTTTCTTCTTCCCAACAGTATCGTGACTGGTTGACGGGGGGTTGTTAGCATGTTGTTCAGAGGCTAACAACGTGGGTTGGCGAGGACGTGTAGACCATGCTTCTATAACCTTGGATAGACCAGGGCAATCCTTAAGAAGATGGCTACCCTTACAAAGCCTGCAAGGGTACTTGGGCTTACGGGTTGTTTGGGTGATCTTGACATCATCAACACTCCCAGCACGAATAACAGTAATTGGTTGTTTTCCAACATGTTTGACAGAGGTTGGAGGTTTTGACCCTTTTTTATCTTTCTTCTTCTTATTCTTCTGTTTCTTCTTCTTCTTATTCACTGGGTTACTAGCTTCAGAACTTTCACCTGAGGAAGAAGATGAAATGGAAGGCGACATTGTAAGCAAAGAAGGTGAAGAAGACCTTATTGGTGAAGAAGGTGAAGGATCAACATGAGGTTGATGCTCTTGGAGGGAAGTGCTTACAACCGAAGCACTTACTGCATTCGGGATTACCTGAGTGGAAAACAACCACACCGACAATCCAATTGTGAGACCTGGAAGGCTCAAAGTAGCGATGTGAGGAGGACCAATGTTTCCGTAAGAAGGAAAAAAAAAAGGTTCCCCTGGAGCAGAGGTTCCTTCATTGGTCATTTCGGGAACTAATTCCATGAAAAACAAAAATCCAATCTAGAGTCCACTAGGGAAAACAAACAGCACACGCTAAAAATCTAGGAAGCAAGCAAACAAACAAAACCTTCTCACAATGAATGCACTAGTTGGTGATGAAATCCAACATCGTGGGAACAAAGTAAGAAGGGGCTAAGATAGATCGGGTGGAAAAGTTACATTGACGACCTGCTTAACGGACTTACACCCTGGTGCAAGCTCCCACACATAATCGTGGGTATACCCTCCAAGGAGCCCGAGTGAGTTTGGCCAACGTCGATTCCAGGTACCGTGAAGACCTGCCCCTCCACAGTCACCTTGTGTAAAGACCCTAAAGATATAGGCCACTAAGGTTACCACTGACAACCATAAAGCTTGGGGGGACAGTCGACAGTCCGATCCACACGCAAGGGCAGGGTATATAGCCAGAAATCAACTCAAAAGGCTTCCACTCATCATTGTGGGTATACCTCCGAGTGATCCTCGTAATACATGCAATCTCTACACCAAGACCAACAAAGCAGGGTGAGTAACTCTGCTAGTCTCAATGCGACCTCGTGCTTGACCCTTGTGTTAGAAGGGCTTCCCAAGACAAAATGGAATAAGTGGATTTAAACGCTCCCTAACTCAAGATTCTATATTTGTTTGCAACTTTGGAAAGTTATCTTTGACACCTATTCCAAAGCCCTACAACTAATCTAATGTAGGTTTGCTACTAGAAAAGATAAAGATGTCTAATCAATTTTTATAAGCGCTTTATTTTATGGCTGTTGTTACTCAAAAGGAAGATGGCATGGACAATATGGTGTTTTGACCGACTTGAAAATTATGCAAAGATATGAAGATGCAATCGTTTCATTTTGATGAAAGCTATGCTATGAGAAGGAGAAAACATTTATCATTCCCATATGCACTTGTCCCAAAGTCTATTAAACTCATCAATATCAATCATGCAATTTCGCTACTTCAAATGCAAGGATGCCCCCAATCTAATATAAAGCAAGAAATTAAATCTTTTAGTTTCAAAAATTTCACTAAAATCAATAATGAACTTTCTTAAAACAAGGAAACCCGAACTAAATTTTTTCTTTTAAAGTGAACTATTCAGAAGAAATCTGATCTTTCCCTAAACAATTCTAAAGAAAACACATGCTTTGTAATTGAAAGACACTCAAAGAAAGAGACTAATCCTTCAAAACCAAACAAAGAAAAAGTGGCTAAAAGCAACTCAAAGGATGTCAAGAAGACTGTAAGTAGATCAATATAGGCTCTAAAAGCTCAATCCAGCTGATCAAAGAAAAACTAGATCATCAAAAAATAGGACATCCTAATTCCAAACACAAATTTCAAATGGGTTCGCAGCCTATCTATAGGGTGCAGTGCGAACTTTAGTGGAGTTCGCAGGCTAGACACGTGTAGGGTGCGAACAACTCGCACTGGATTACACAGTAGGGTGCGAACTCAGATGATTCTCGCAGGCCACTAAAGGTTACAGTGCGAGAATGTCTGTAAACACAAAATTTGGAAAAAGGACAAAACTTTTGAGTGAACTTTCAAATCCAAAGAGTCTTGATGGATCTTCCATAGACTCAGAGACCAGAAAACAAGCAATCAAAGTAAGGGAAACTAGACTAACTAGGAAACAATCTGTTCCCCAGTGGAGTCGCCAATTTTGTTATTGGATAAATTCATAAGTGCGGACACAAACCGATCTCCCTAGATCCACTTGGATCTAGAACAAAACATGACAGAATATGACGCTTTCCTTAAGTTTTAAATATTGAATTTACTAACTAAAGAGGGATGAGTGACATACCATTTAAATGTCGCTTCCTCTCGCCATCGCTATCCTAGCTCCGTTCCAATGCTCATACAATGATGAACCTGCAAAAGAACGCAACCAACCAAAGTGATAGAAATAACATAAACTCAATATAAACCTATGTATGTGATCAAGGAATCATACAATAAAACACAACAAGCTTTATAAGAAAGAATCATATTAGTGTATCATATTAAATGTGAAAGAGAGATTACAACCATTGCCTTGATGTCGTAAGGTCCCTTCCAACTGTCCTTCGTTCCCCACACACTTTGACTCCAAGAATTCTGAGAGCATAGATCTGATGATATTCACAATCTATCTTGACAAAGAAAATCTCAAAGCCACTCCAACCAAGCTAATAATTCCAAGCCAACAAGCTCAAGAACCAACAAAGCTAACCCAAGCTCAAGCTAACATTCTCCATGAGAACTCCTCTCCTTTTATAATTTGAAGAGGATAAGGTGAGGAGGTTAGGATGATCCCACTAAATCATGAAAGCGAGTAAGATCCAAACCATTTGAATGCCACCTCACCATGGAAGTTTCTCCTTCTAGAAGATTCGAGAAAACGCTCATTTTTCCCACGTGCAGGCATTCTCGCACCCTAGCTATAGAGAAACCTACGAACACCTCGCACCCTAGCTATAGTGCAACCTGCGAGAATGGGTCATTCTCGCACCCTGCCTATATAGCAACCTATGAACTTCCCTTTTTATAAGGTTTTTACATAGGAAAATGCAACTTCTTTTCTTAGAAAAAGTTCTTCTCCCTTCTCTCTTTAGGAACTCAGGCCACTGACCCCTCTGAAGGAAACAGATAGGTTTACATCATTAACTATCATAGGGATGACGAAAATAATGTGTAACAATTATTCCTTGGCTATTTCATAGCTCGTAACCTACATATTAGTCTGTAACACAGACTCATACATTTCTTATGCATTATCATCATGTAATTGGATACAATCATAATTTCAATTCGGTATCCACGTATCAATAACTTTAACATCAAAGTTTCCAAGTTAGAAATAGATCTCATAATATTCCATAATCCAATTGACGACACCTATTCATAAAATTATCATTTACAAAATAGATTGCATCATATCCAACATCATTCTAATAGCATTTAAACCTTCATAGTATTCTCATTCACACAATATGTCGCATCATATCCATCATCATCAATAACAATTAGACATTCATAGAATTTACATTCACATAGTGGATCACATCATATCCATCATCATCAATAATATTTAAACATTCATAAAATTTACATTCTCACAATATATCGCATCATATCTATTATTATCCAAATACATTTAAACATTCACAAAATTTATACATCTTAAAAGTTCAAGTGTATCATTTAATTTTTTCACTTGTGAATAGAAAATAAAAGTGTGTAGGCCTCAGGTAATCCTAGCTATCTAAGTCAAAAGGTGGTGTTGCATACACCCAACCTTCAAGAAACATATTCTCGAGGTGGTCAAAAAAGTGAGGGATAGTCTCGTCGTAGTGTCTCGGTGTCTTCACAAGTAGCAGATCCTGGACTATACTTGTCCCATTGGACCTTAACTTGGTCTACCAGATGGTTCCTGAGCTATCGGACTCTATGGTCCAATATGCGTAATGGTTCTACCGTGAGAGTTCCCATGTCCGATACCTGCAATTCCTTCCAATTTAGTTTATGTGATTCATCAACAACATAATGACGTAAAACAAATGTATGAAAAACATTATGAGTTTTATGCAGGTGGGGTGGTAGTACGAGACGATAGGCAATGGGTCTAGTTTTCTCTTGGATTCTGAATGGTCCTATAAATCGAGGAGACAAATTTGTCCCCTTATCAAACTGTATGGTACTCTTATTAGGCCTGATATGAATGAAAACTTGGTCTCCCACTTTATAACTCCAGTCAGTCCTGTGTGCATCCGCATAAATTTTCTACCTATCCTGTGCTTCCTTTAGTCTCTGCCTAGTCTGAATCACCTCTTCCTCCATCTCTTGAATCAATTCTGGCCCAACTGTTACTCGGTCTTCTAATATATCCCAGCTCAACGACGTTCTGCATGGCCTTCCATACAGAGCTTCATAGGGTGGAATTTCGATGGAGCTATGAAAACTGTTATTGTAGGTGAACTCTACCAAAGGTAGGTACTTCTCCCAATGGGTTTGATTATCCATGACATACATCCTAAGCATGTCTTTCATGACTTTATTTACTCTCTCAGTTTTCTCATCTGTTTCAGGATGATAACCTGTGCTTAAGTTCAACTAAGTCCCCAACCCTGACTGCAAACTTGTTCAAAACCTAGAAGTGAATCTGGAGTCCCTATCTAAAATGATCTTCTTAGGTATCCCATGAAAACATATGACCTCACTTACAAACACACGTGCCACATCAGTGACATCGTAAGTGTCTCTAACCATAATAAAATGAGCACTCTTGGTTAACTTATCAACTATCACAAGAATGGAATTGTGTCTATGAGATGTGAGCGGAAAGCCCACAACAAAATCCATAGAAATGACTTCCCACTTGGACATAGGAACATCATGTGGTTGTAGGAGGCCTGCTGGGTGATGGTGGTCGACTTTCACTTGTTGACACTCTAGGAATTTGGAGATGAAATGGACTACATAGTGCTTCATTCCTACCTAGACGAAAAGCTTACTCATGTCTGCATACATCTTCTTCACACCTGGATGCACACATTAAAGTTCTCTATTGGCTTCCTTTAGTATGATTCTTCGAATATCCCCATTTTCATGGATGTACATCCTTCCCCGATATCTTAATAGTCCATCTGCTTCCAGACTATATCCTTTATACTTTGGATCTAATTGCCTCCCACTCTGGAGGTTTGAAGTAACCTTTAAATACCAACTGTCTCCTTGGAGTTGCATCAACACACGTTCCCTCAGATTGACTTTTAAGGGTACCAAGGAGAAGACACGTGGTATCCTACTCAAGGCATCTGCGACCACATGTTCCTTTCCCTTGATGAATGAAATACCAAAATCGTACTCACTCATAAACTCACTCCATCGCCTTTGCTTGGCATTCAGATCCCTTTGAGTGAAGAGATGTTTTAAACTTTGATGATCCATTTTGAGCTCAAAGTTTCACCCCAAAAGATAGTGCCTCCAAAGTTTTAGAGCTAGCATTATAGCTACCAACTCTAAATCATGAGTAGCGTAAAGCTCTTCGTGTTTCTTCAACTTCCTTGACACATAAGCTATCACTCCTCCAAACTACATTAGCACGGCCCCCAACCCTTTCTTCAAGGCATCTGTACAGACTGTGAAGTCTTTTTTCATATCCGACACTCATAGAATTGGCGCACTAGTTAGTAACCTCTTAATCTCGATGAATGCACTATCACATTCTTCTGTCCATTCATACCTGACCCCCTTTCACTACAAAGTGGTGATGGGTTTCACTATTTTAGAGAATCCTTCCATGAATCTCCGATAATAACCTTCTAGCCCCATGAATCTCCTCACCTCATGGGCATTTTTCGGCACTAGCGACTCCATAATGGCCTTTACCTTTTCTGGGTCCATAGAGATTCCTTCACCGAAAATGATATGACCTAAATAGTGGATCTCTCTCTAGAAGAAGGAACACTTCAACAACTTTCTATACAATTTGTTCTCTCTAAGGTAGGATAACACCACTCGTAAGTGTTCCTCATGTTCTCTTTCATTCTTGGAATAGATGAGGATGTCATCTAGAAAGACTTGTACAAAATGGTCTAAGTACTTCCAGAATAATCTTTTCATGAGGCTCATGAATATTGTTGGGGCATTGGTCAATCCGAAAGGTACTACGACAAACTCATAATGCCCAAACCGAGTTCGAAATTCATTTTTAGGAATATCACCTTCCTTAATCCGTAACTGGTGATACCCTAATCGCAAATCAATATTTGAGAATACCGTTGCTCCTTTCATCTGATCAAAGAGGTCATCTATTCGTGGCATTGGGTACCTATTTTTCATTGTAGCACAGTTCAAGTCCCTATAATCTATACACAATCATAAGGAACCATCATTCTTCTTTACAAAAATTACTGGTGCACCCCAAGGTGAGACACTGGGCCTTATTAGCCCTAAGTCCAGTGACTCTTTCAACTACATTTGCAACTCACAAAGTTCTATCACTTTCATCCGATACAGAGTCTTGGAAATTGGTTCTACACTAGGTTTTAGCTCAATAGTAAAATCAAGCTCCCTCTTAGGAGGTAACCCTGGTAACTTGTTTGGAAAAACATCCTTAAATTCTGACAATACCGGGTACTGATCCAAGGAGGGTCCCTTCCTTTCATTCACTGCTTCCACTACATATAGTCGACACCCTTGCCTCAAGCATTTCTTAACCTTCATAGTTGAGATAAATCGTAATGACACCTTTCTCCGTACACCCTGGATCTCTACTGGTCTTCCTTAATCATCGACACAAAGCACCCTTTTTGCAAAACAATCTACCAAAGCTCGATGAGATTCTAACCAATCCATTCCAATGATTAGGTCATATGCCCCGAGACCAGTGACGTATACCTTCAACCTGGTAGTACACACTCCTAGGTCTACTATACAATTATCTACACTAGGTCCTATCGCTTGTTTTTCCCTCGAAGCCATCTCGACTTGTTTAAAGTCATTGTGCTCGTAGGCTGCCAACCCACTCTTTTCTAATGCAGATGGTGAAATGAAACTAATTGTCACACCAGAATCAAATAAAATCTTTACATTGATATGATTTAGCATACCTGAAAACTCCACCACCGTGGATTGATGTTCGTCCTGGCGGTTACTAACCGCTGTGTAAATTTGGTGGCTGCTACTTGCCCTTCCCATCTGGGCCTTTCCTTCTCTATGCACAAATACTGATTGCAACTCTAGGTATCCACGCTGGTAATGGGGTCCTCCACATCCCCAATAGGTAACATGGGATTGAACCTGCGCACTGTTCTGTGACTGTCTCTGAAATGAGTTCCTTCCCCTGGAACCCCTGCCCCTACTAGCTTCTCCCTGAGATGGTCATGGACCTACCTGTGTTGTTGGTGATGAATGAGATGCTACACTTCTTGCCATTGAAATCCATGTGGCTACTGTCCTTGGTGCGACTCTATTACCATATGGAGGTGGCCTTGAGCCCCCTCCCCTGGGAAATTTCCTAGGGGCCTTCCCCACGAATCCAGGACGATGCGGAAAGGTTGGTCTCATTCCTCCGATTAAGTTCATGTGTTCCTCCTCATAACGTGCATTTGCCACAACTTCCACTACTAAAGACAATTTCCACATCCGCACCATATCCCTTATCTTAGGTTTTAACCCATAGACAAAGTGTTATGCCTGTCGTTGGTCATTATCCATATATGAAACATATTTGACCAATTCCATAAACCTAATTTCATATTCTTCTACGGTCCTGTTTCCTTATACTAGAGCATAAAATGCTCCCACCTGTTGTTCCTCATAGTAAGCTGGTAGATATTTCCTTTGGAACCTCTCCTCAAAAAGTTTCCAAGACAAAGTGTCCAGGGTAAGATGCAGTTGCCTTTCCAGGTTGCCCCACCAGTTCAAGGCACTATCTCTTAACTCAAAAATCCCTATCTTCTCCTTTGAAGTGGACGCATAGTCTCTTAAGGAAAAACACCTTGTCATGCCTTCCAACCATGCCTTGGCACGTTCACTAGCACGACCCCCAAAAAACTCCAGAAGTTTGATCTTCTACATTTCTCTAGTGATGTCCTCGGGTGGAGGTCCTCCCCCCGAATCCCTTGGCGCTTCTGGATTACCCGTTCCAGATGGTGGGGGCTCCCCTTTGGTCCCCGTTGGTTAACGCCCTTTTAAAGTCTCATTTATGGCCTCCAAAGAGTGCAGTATGGGAGCTAGTTCAGGCGATGGTGGTGGAGAAGCTGGCAGTCCCTGTGATGATGCACCTCTGCCTCGATTTCCTCGAGTCCTGACTATCCTGTATAATTTAACCTGCATCAACCAAAGTTGTCAGGGTGAGTTCAAGGACGTTTCACATTTGCGCAACTTAAACTAGAAAACAGGATTAGGCATAAGTTTTTTTTTACTTGTCTGTAAATAGACATTACTCTCTTTAGGGGAGGTGGCTAGGTTAGGGTTAAATCATCTAAGCTTGATGTCCTCTCCTAAGAAAACTATTGACCCTCTTGCATGGTAGTTACGCTAGCACTGTACCACACTCGCCACAGTGCATCAGATCCCTTATATGGTGCTCTCTATTATATCTCTATTCTACCCTGACTATTTCCCATAACATGCATCAAACTCCCGCTACTCTACAAGGACTTTTAACCTGTAAATTATAAAGTTATACTATTACATTCATTAATCAAGGGGATATATGTATTTGATTAATAATAATAGGTTTCAAACCCATTATTAACATTAAAATTTTATAATGTTAATATGTTGTGCACAAAATGTTCCCTTGCAGGCTTGGTGCTTGGCTTTTACTGGTGGAATGGAATGGAAGGACTTGGCACTAGCTCGATGGTTGAGGGCATGGAACTCAGTGCTTGGTTAACTTGGATAATTGGAGATTAAACTTCGGGATAGTACTTTATGACTATTGATCATTAATTTATTTATATATATGAATTTATTTTGTAACAACTCATGTATGGCACATTGGTGTTTGGTTGTTTTCCAAGGCTTGGACTATGGTGAGTGGTCGTGGGTTCAAAACCCATCCACTCCAACAAAATTTAATCTAATCCAAAATAAATTTTATTCGAATCGTATGTTATGTTAATTACAATTTTTAATTAATTAGTCATTTAATTAATTAATCACTCTTATTAATCCTTTAATCATTTAATTAATTAACCACCAATCATTTAATCCATTAATCAATATTATTAATGCTTGTAATAAAGTTTAAAATTTGAAATTAATAAGAAAAAATTTAAATAAAAAAAAAATTATTTTAAAATTTTGAATTAATCCTTCTAAAATTTAAAATACAATTAAAACAAGTAATTATAATACAATTTTAATAATTCAAAGTAATTAAAACAAAATAAAATAAATAACATAAAAATAAAATTAAAAAAAATTAATAATAAAAAAAAACAATAATTAAAAAAAAAAATCTAAGGTCGGGCAGTGGGTCCTCGCATGAGGCCCACATGCCCCCTCCCCCCGACGCTCATCCCTTAACCCTAATATCCTCCTTTTTTTATCTCTTCAAACCATACCCTCTCTCTCCTTTTACATTTCATTTTTTTTTTCTAAACGCTCAGTGTGAAGGATGAGGCCAACGACCATGGCCATTTCCCTGCTCGACCGACCCTGTGTCCATGGTTTCAAGGTCTGGAGGGTGCATCATATACAGTGGCATCTTCTCTCTACTCCTTTGTGGATTCTATCGCTCAGCAGTTGGACTTTGATGCTTGATATATTTGGCGCTGATGGTGTGATGAGTTGTGTGGCTAGGCCTGAGTGTTTATGCTTGGTGCGTTGGCTGTGTGTATGTTTGGCGCTGGCGCTGGCATTGTTTTTTTATTTATTTTTTCGCTAAAAAAAATTGTGTGTTCTGTGAAGTGTCTTCTGTTGTTTTCTTTTGAGTTTTATGCGCATTTATGGTTGTTGAAGGCTTAATGCTAGGTATTGGGTGTTGCATTCGTGACATGCATTGTGGTTGCAGGTTGCGTGGGATGGTGCTGGTGCTGGTGCTTTGTTGGGTGCCCCTCTTCTGTGAAGAAAGGCTCGGCGCTTGCACCTGCGGGTGTTTATATATATATATATATATATATATATATATATATATATATATATATATATATATATATATATATATATATGTATGTATGTATGTATATATATACTTGTATCTTGAGTTGGTTGGACTGTATGTGTTACTCAATGCATAGTGCACAATAAAACCTCTCATGGGATTCTCTTCCTTGTGACTTGGCTTTGGTCCCGACTTGAATCGCGTGTTGGCTTGATGTTGAGTTACTGTGGCATGTACTCGGATGTTAGGTTCATGGAATTGGAGCTTGGCCTTCAGGCCCCAATATTTTATTATTTTATTTTTATTTTTATTTTATACCTCTACGCGTTGAGCAATGTAAAGCCCTATCGTGGGCTCCTCCATTGATGGCTTTGGCACTGGGTATCTTGGGCCCGTGGCTCTTTCCTCGACTTGGCATGAGTGAAATGATACGGAAGAAGCCCCATCTCCATGGAACGAAGGTCGATAGCAAGGAGGTAGTGGGTTCAAGCCAGCGGTAAGCCAAAGCTCGACTCGAAACTTGTGTTGAGCGCTTCTCTTTTGTGACCTAGTGCTCGGTCTGTGGGACATATGGGAAGGAAGGGATTGGCGCTCAGCCCTAGGCTTTGTAAATTAATGTGTGGAATTTGGTATGTGATATGGATTAGGTTTAGATTATAACACTCGAGCGCACACAATCTTTACGTGACCTAGTGCTCGGTCTATGGGAGCTAAATCAGATGCTGAGAATTGATGTGTTGGGTGTGATTAGAAGATTTTGCCAAGTATGGAAACGTTGGTATATTTGGAGGAGTTGTGGGCAGATGGATGCATGAAGCTGAAAAAATAAGGCACTCATTTGTGCTTGGCTCTGGTGCTTGGGCGCCGACTTTACTCCAAATATATTCATTGTTGGGTTTGTGTGATTTATGTATTGACTTGTGACTTGTATATGAGTGCTTTTATTTTATTTTTATTTTTTCTTTTCTTTTCCTTTACGTCTGGTTATTTGGCTAGATATTCTTTCATTTTTTTAAGTTTTTCTGAACTTAATATTCTTTATTCTCTATCCTTCTTACTTCTTGCAGGAGGTCAGGACTTTTACAGGTGCATAGGTGACTCAAATAAGTGAATAGAGACTTGACATTATGAAGGATTCACACTTCTCATTCTTTTATTTTTAGGGTTTTCTTAAGGTTTCAAGGTTACTTGTCTCTTAGGATCCATCAAGGTGAAATGACTTGTATATCGGGGAATTTTGTGCCCTACTAGGGAACTTAGTTCCATTCTAATTATAGGAAATTTTCATTTTAAGACATTTTTATTGTAATAGAAAAGAGAAGAATTTACCTCTACAGGGAATTATATTTCTGAGTTTTTATCCCGGCTTAAGAGACTCTTTCTAGTTCATTAAATTGGATGATATATACTTTTTTTTTTTTTTAATTTTACATTTTAGTTCTAGTTAGGCCTTTAAGGCTCCAGATTGTGAACTACAACTCTGATACCATGTGTAGGGTCTCTGTCCCCATAGAGCCTTATAAAACAAACTCTAAAATAAAGAATAAAGAAAATTATATGCTGTACAATTTCATCATTAACTTATAATCATTGATTATTCAGCATAAATTAAAATTTATGAACAACATGAAAGTAAATTTAATTAACAACCACATAACACAGCAAATTCATGAAATTACATACCTCTGTCTGATGCTAGTCTGATGTTATTTATCCAATCTCCGTTTGTTCTCGTTGTTGTTCTATCCAACTCTGCCCAAAACTGAATCCTTCCTCCCTACCATCTAGGAACAAAGCCTATATGGCTCCCTAGCTCCAGGATTCCGTGAGGATTCCTAGCCCCTGAGCCCAAAACTCCCAGCAACCTAGTGCACCCCTGTAATAGTCCACCCAAACTCCAAACTAGAAAATATCAAACCAAAAAACACATACAGTCCCTAATCTCCAAATGTTTCTTTCTTCCCCCAAATTTCCAAAAGGTCCCTCTCCCGAATGCCTCTGCCCCATAATATCCTTCCCCCATTCACCGCCTCCTCCTTTCATTTAATGCCACCCACCTTATCCCTGCATTTAATACCTTATCCCTCCATTCAATACCCTATCCATCCATTTAATGCCTTATCCTTCATACGTTAAGTTTTCTAATAAATAAATAAAAATTATTGATATTTTAATTCATTACCCAAACCTTTAATGTGTTAATTAATTAATTAATTAATCAATAGATATAAACAATTAATAATTAATTAATTAATATTATTAATAAATAATCATTGTTTAGCTAAAATATATTAGGACAGTTAATTATTTAATTAATATACTTGCTAAACCTTAAGCAATCATTTAACTAGGGTTGTTACATGAAGTGATAAGATTTGAAGATTGATTTCCCTTGAAATATTTCTTTTGACTTCTGCCAAGTTCCCTGCTTCTTATGCCTTTAAAATATGAAATGATTTGATCACTGCCCTGGAAATATATAACTGTTGATTGATATTTATGAAGAAAAGATCGAAATCCCTTTAGTTCTGCCCCGAAATCTTATAATTACCATATGCTCTATCACAACAAATTTATGGAAATGTTTGTCCTAATAAGATACAAATTTCTTCAAAACCGTTGAGAAATTCCACAGACCCTCCCTAATGAATGTAAATGGATCCATTTGGGAGGTGGGTTTTGAACGGTTTCGACAAACTCTTTATGGTTTGTTTGCAAAATAAGCCAGAAATTACCCTCTTGAATAATGACAGGAATGCACAAAATCTGGGATGATATATCTCCATCGAATGCTCTTTAATAGTTATGCACTTAAATTTTAATTACTCTCCAAATGCTCAGTTGACAAATGGACTTATATCAAGAATTTTGGCATTTGAACTTAGGTAATCATTCACTTGGATACTCTCATCATCATCTGGCAAATGTTAGTAGTCTGCACAATTTGTTGTTGGCACTTCTTCCTTTTAATCATGCTCGCTAAAAAATCCTAGTGGTGCTTCAACATTTGACTAAGAAGCAATGCTCGGGCCATGGTTTTAATGTAGAAAAGGACAAGTTTGGGGGGAACATGTACATATGCCTTGTAAGTATTCATCTTATCCTTATACAAATTGATTCAACATGAAACCATCCTCCTTAAATTGATGAATGGACCAACAATTTCATTTATGAAATAATCTGGCAGCTTCCTGTTCCTTGAACATTCTCAATGCAGGTCATTTTCATTTGGCATATGCTATGGACATACCCAAGGGAAAATTTGACATTTTAATACTGACTTTGAGCAATATATGTAGCTTTTGGTGGCACCTGGCATTAGGCATCTCCTCATCGTGGCTTAGTCTGATGTTGTCGATGTGTGAATACATGAATTAATCAAATACACAGCAAGATGAATATTTAGTTGCGTTTCCCTTTTACCTTAACACCTGGATTCTTTGTGATGAAACTCTTTGACACCTGTGGTCACCTTACCAGTTGGCGTTCTCTTTAAATTCTATTGTTCTTATGGCACAAATGCATTTTTATTCCATATATAAAAAAGATAAAAACCTTATAGTAACTTAAAAGAAATAATATTATCAATGCAATGAACATAGAATTTTGATACTTCGTAGGCTCCTTTTATTTGTTTTTTGGCCATCGTATCTTGAGACATCTCTGCTAAGGAACCATGAAAATGAGAAAATGAAATCTCAATGATTGTGCTAACAGTGATATGTGTTTTGATTGGAAGTGTTGGAGATTGGCTCCCGACCAATAACGTTTTCTCTCTCCAATGAGGCAAGTTAAAAGATCAGAACTATTTTTGGCATATACAATACCGATGCTCAGGAACAACACATCTCGGTGCTACAGGAATGACCCCATTTCTGCAACAAGGATAAAATTTAAAATTTAGTATCTGGATACTAACATTGGCTCCTTCTGGGGGATGATGCTCTCCTCGTGAGGCATCAAGAACAAGCAGACCACTATGCCTTTTCCTCGATGCATCCATGCAATGCAACCTTCAAACTTTTGTCTCTGCAAACATCCACATTATTCTATGTTGTGCCTAGTCCATTGGGTTATGGAGTCAGTCAATATCATTCAAATCTGGCCCAAACTTCTACAACTTTGCTCCTCATTTGAAGCCAAAACTACCCTTGTCAATAGTGCTTTATATGCATTGGGCATGGAGTCTTTATTTCAAAAATGAAACCAAATTTTATGCTGTAAACCAACAAACTGAAAAGAATCTCATACTTGCTGGCGAGCTTATTCTTCTATCTATTCCTACTTCTAAGCAATAAAAACTAGCTCATCATGTGACATCATGCTTCCAATGAAGCCATGATAACATCAAACCATTTACCAAAGCTCTTTCAATGCAGATAGAAATAAGAGAATAATTATTTATGCGTAACATAATTTTTATTTGTAACACATACCTACAACCCTCATCTGATTTAATTCCAAAAATAGCAAGGCTGAAATCTTCTGAGAAACATAAGTCCACATAAATGGCTACCGGATCATAGAAAGAAGTAGATTGATAACTGAAAATGGTTACCTCTGCTTGTTGCTCGATACTTCCATATACTGGTTCTGACTGTACATGACAAATGGGCAGAATGTTCTCATAAACCTGTTGATCAAATCTAACATTTCCATATGTTGCCTCATATATCTGTTCTTGATGACCAGCCTCTTGATTTTCCTCCTTAATCACATGTAACAACATATCATAGGAATCCGCTTGAAGGAGTTGAGGCAAGACCTATTCTTCAACTATTTTTTCATTCAGATCTAAGACAACAGGTGCATCAGAAACAAAATCTAATACATTCACAACTACGTAGTCATCTTTCCTATTATCAATTAGATTTGGAAAATCTTCCTCAACAACATGATTTTCATTCTTGCAATCAAAAGAAACATTTGATTTCTACTGAATATGCTTATCAAATTCATCACAACAATTTTCAAAAAGACTTTCAGCTGAAAAATCTTCTTTACAAAATATATTGAAAGCATTATGAAAACTTGTCAATGAGTTAATACTTGAAGTTGGAAGAGAGCTGTACCAGTCAAGGATTGCTCCCTTCAATGAGTATCTGAAAAGATTGATCTTGACATCCTCATGCACAATTTGACTTTCATGAATAAACTCATGAAAATCTAGCATATGCTCATCCGAAACCTCCCAATCTTCGCCTTTAAATGTAGGAAGGGTACCTTCCCATTCAAATATGCTAGGAATTGGGTTTGGAAAACCAATGTCATCTAAAAAATCATAAAAAGAAAACCTTTGAACCAAAATGGCTTACATGCTTGTATCCAGTGGAGTCACCTATTAATCTTTAGAAAGTGGAGTTGCCATGGTGAAATATCTGCAGTCATGTATCTGTCCCCTTCCTGTTCACCATCAAGAAGTGGATCTAATCGTTGTCATTCTCCCAGGGATAAATACTTCATGTCTCCATCCCCAACAACGGCGCCAAAAGATGTTATTGCTAGAAGTTTCCCCTAGACTGCTATAGGGTCAAGCCTAACACATCTTCGATTATTGCAATGATTTTATGAATAAATGTATATTGGATTTGAAAAAGGTTGGAGGTTGCAGCAACAAATGAAGAAAGATAATACCAATTCCTGATTGTAAATAAGTTTTGATCACACTCACTTAGTCAATGGTATCAAATTTAACAAAGCAGATAAGACCATAAGAATAAAGAAATATGCAAGTGTCCAATCTGTTCACTAACATAGGAAGATTCTTGATCCTAAATGTCATTCAGAAATAGAGAATAAGGTACTTAAAAACAAGTTTTGGAATGAGAAAGAAATCAGTGAATTCTTCACTGCTTTATCAACATAACAAGATAATTTCAATGCATTACAAATATAACATGTTTTACAAGTAAGAAAAGGAATAAAGAGATTAGAGGAGAAATTATTCTCATCAAAAAGGTTGTAGCATTGAGTGCAAAATGAAAAAAGGTTCTTGTTTTACAATCATGAAAAGAGTCTCAGTCCTGCATCCCTGGTCTCTATTCAACCCTCTCGGGTCCCCTTTACCCTGTAATTTATTGGGATTAAATATCCTTTTACAAACACAATGAGATCTTCTAAAACTGGATCTAATGAACACTTGTCAAAAGAAATCTAATTTCATTACAAGAAATCTGGATCATCTCCCAAATCCTCTACCTAGAATTCGAATTTGAATACACACAGTTGATCTATTACAAACAATTTGAAACTGCTTTCTCAAGATGATGAATTCATATGCTAATTAACTATTGATTTTATGTTCAGAAATATAGGAATAAATTCTCATGATAATCTACTTTGATATCAAGTGTTTTTTAAGTTGAAAATTCCCATTCGAGCTTCTGATCTCTAGCTATGAAGTGATAAGATTTGAAGATTGATTTCCCTTGAAATCTTTCATTTGACTTCTACCAAGTGCCCTGCTTCTTATGCCTTTAAAATATGAAATGATTTGATCACTGCTCTAGAAATATATAACTGTTGATTGATATTTATGAAGAAAATATCGAAATCCCTTCAGTTCTTCCTCAAAATCTTATAATTACCAGATGCCCTATCACCAAAAATTTATGGAAATTTTCATCTTAATCAGATGCATATTTCTTCAAAACCATTGAATAATTCCACAAATCCTCTGGGATGAATGTAAATGGATCCATTTGGCAGACAGGTTTTGAACGGTTTCATAAAATTCTTTACGTTTTGTTCGCAAATTAAGCCCACAATTACCCTCCTAAATAATGATGGGAATACACAAAATATATCTCCATTGAATCCTCTTTAACAGTTATGCACTTAAATTTTAATTACTCTCCAAATGATCAGTTGACAAATGGTCTTCTATCAAGCATTTTGGCATTTGAACTTAGGTAATCATTCACTTGGATACTCTCATCATCATCTGGCAAATGTTAGTACTCTGCACAATTTGTGTTTGGCGCTTCTTCCTTTTAATCCTGCTCGCTAACAAATCTTGGTGGTGCTTCAACATTTAACAAAGAAGTGATGCTCAGGGCATGGTTTTAATGTAGAAAAGAACAAGTTTGGGGGGAACCTGTACATATGCCTTGTAACTGTTCATCTTATCCTTATATAAATTGATTCAACATGAAACCATCCTCCTTAAATTGATGAATGGACCAACAATTTCATTTATGAAATAATCTGGCAGCTTCATGTTCCTTGAACATTCTCAATGCAGGTCATTTTCATTTGGCATATGATATGGACATACCCACGGGAAAATTTGACATTTTAATACTGACTTTGAGAAATATATGTAGCTTTTGGTGGCACTTGGCATTAGGCATCTCCTCATCGTGGCTTAGTGTGATGTTGTTGATGTGTGAATATAGAAATTAATCAAATAAACAACAAGATGAATATCTAGTTGCGTTTCCCTTTTACCTTAACACCTGGATTCTTTGTGATCAAACCCTTTGACACCTGTGGTCACCTTACCAATTGGCATTCTCTTTCAATGCTATTGTTCTTATGGCACAAATGCATTTTTATTCCATATATAAAAAAGATAAAAAACCTTATAGTAACTTAAAAGCAATAATATTATCAATGCAATGAACATAGAATTTTGATACTTCGTAGGCTCCTTTTATTTGTTTTTTGGCCATCGTATCTTGAGACATCTCTGCTAAGGAACCGTGAAAATGAGCAAATGCAATCTCTATGATTGTGCTAATACTGATATGTGTTTTGATTGCAGGTGTTGGAGATTGGCTCCCGGCCAATAACATTTTCTCTCTCCAATGAAGCAAGTTAAAATATCAGCACTATTTTTGGCATATACAACACTGGTGCTCAGGAACAACACTTCTCGGTGCTACGAAAATAAGCTCATTCCTGCAACAAGGATAAAATTGAAAATTTAGTATCTAGATACTAACATGTGGAATACCACGTGGTCCCTCATGGTTAGGGAGATATGGCCTTGTAAATTTAGAAGCCCCAAAGAGCGGTCATGAAGCCCCTAGTTGGTTACAAGTCTTAGTCAAAGGATAAATTGGCTGGAAAAATAAACCACTAAAGTAAGGAGAGAGGTTACTATGAAAAATTATATAAACACATCAAAAAGTCATTCACAAACATACTCACACACTTACAAAAGAATATCTATCTTATGAATGTTATGGTTTAGTATTGTGACACTTTGGCTAGTTTGTTACGACATTTTTCTGAGGTTGCGAAGGAAGGTTGGCAGTGAAAGTCTCAAAGTTGCATATAGTTTGATTAACCATAGTTTTCAAGGTATTAGCGGGTTATAGGTCAGAAGTGTTCATATGTACACAGGCTGCAGTGAAGGAAAATGTAGATATCCACGAGTTGTAGAAGAGAAAGTCGCGTATTTGTAAAAAGGATTGTGAAAGATTGTGAAGGGATGTTGGTACCAGGTTGTCGAGTATTGTGGAAGAGTTATAGGTCATTTTGCAATACATCAAGTCATATACATGATCAAAGGTAATATTTAAGGGTTATGGTTATAATGTTATGGTACATGCATGGTGATGATAGTATGTGATATGGTACATCTTGGTGATGTTATGGTACATTTATTAGGAGTATTAACTATCTTGGTGTATTGTTTGGTTACATGTTATGGTGCATTCTTAAGGCTTGATATATTTCGTTATGAGTTTGCATATTGGTGATATTTAGGAGCATTCTTAAGACATGTGTTTATGAGCTTTGGTTTATGACTTGAGACAGATCATTGGATGTTTGGCAGATGTTAGTTGAGGTCTACTTGTGAGATACATTCCTATTTCATATATTCGTTTATTGGTATATGGTGTATGGCATGATATGGTATATGGTTGGTACATGGTATGGTGTTTATGTACATGGTTGATGTACACCATTGATGTACATGGTTTATGCACATGATATGGTACATGGTACATGGTATATGGTGCATGGTTTAGTACAGGTTGAGGTGCATGGTTGATGCATGGTTTGGTACAAGTTGAGGTGCATGATTGATGCATGGTTTGGTACAGGTTTTGGTGCATGGTTGATCCACTTTTTTTGGTACAGGTTGTGTTACATGGTTGATACTTGTGATGGTACGTTGGTGATATTGGTGCATGATTGATAGAGGCATGTGTTGTTCATGTTGAGCATATTGTTTGAGATATTCTCTTGGTGATATTGGCATGAGTTTCATGTGGATGAGAGTGGATATGGTTTCATGGATGAGACATTGACATGTTGGACAGGTTGATGTGACAGTGGCAATGACAGTAAGAAAGTGACAGAGACAGTGACAAAGAAATTGGGATATTTTTGTAGTAGCACGCAAGCTGCAGAGAAGAGAGGTTCAAACATCCGTGAGTTGTAGTAAAGAGAGCCATGAAAATTTGTGTTTTGTAGTGTAGACAGGTCATGGATCTATAGAAAATATTTGAAGAAGGTTGGTATAAGTTGTGACAACGAAAGATACAGGTTATTTTATGACAGTTGTGACAGTGAAAGAGTTTATTCAGTGACAGTGACAGGTTGTCTACATTTTTCATTTATACTTTATGGCGGTAGTGTTAGCACTTGGTAAATTTCCTAGAGGTTGAAAACAGAAGAAATCTACAAGGGTAACTTTATCCAACCACTTTTGAAGCTGGGATATAGCCCTTCCAACTTCAGAGAGGGATCTCTCTATATGATTTAGCTATGTTTCCAAATTTAGATATTAGGCTAGGTAAAGAAATAGGTCGGTTTTGTTGTCAAAGTGTTTTTTGAATTGGTTGAGACAGTCTACACATCCATTGGGCTATGGGGTCTGTGTTTAATAAAATATGAAATACAAACCAGAAACGCAAAGGGAAAACTTTCACAGGGTGAGATAATATAATCACTGGATCTTTTAGTAGCTTAAATGATGATTAGCAGAAAATATGAGAAAGATAATTTCAACAAAGAAGAAGTTAAGAATTCCTTTATTGAAAATACTAGAAGAAAAACACTAAAATCTTTCGAGTCAGAAACAAGGTATACGAGATAAATCCTAGAACATTCGTTACTCTTAAATATTAGAATTAGACAACAAGACGATCACAAAGCAAGAATAACATTCAACTTAGAGAGAAAACATCACCAGTAAATACACGCAAGAATCGTGTAAAAAGTGCCTCCTTTTTATTAATTGAAGATCTCTTCAAAAATATTACAGTTTGATAGCGTCCGGGTGTGAAGATCAACAACCCTCAATACTTCGAAAGGTGAAGTATTTATAACTCAAATTACAAATGTTCCTGTCATAAATGACCATGACGTGTTAAATCTATTTTTAGCCTAATTAATTTTACAAATTTCCTAAATCTAGGAACTGCTTGATGACTTGGTGTAAATGCACATTGATTTATGGGTAGATCGTTGATGAAGCCTTTGCACGACCTCATTTGACTGGATGAATGACTAGACTGGGGACAACTCATCTGCTAATCGATCAGATCACATAGTTCCTCCCATCTAAGATGATTGGGCACGTTGACTTTGAGCAGCCTTCGATACACTTCATCCATCTCTGTGTACTTGGTGAATGTGGGCTTGGTGAGGAAGATGTATCGAATCTCGTGTTGAATGTTGATGTCCCACTGAAGGGAATCCAGAAATTCTTTGCCAGTGATGCTCCCTTGAATCCCTGCAAACTTTGAACTGTCCTTAGACACATCAACCAATCTCTTCTTGTAATCTGGGAGTGTCATCAGTTTATCATTGATCACTTTCAGACCAGGAATACCTTTCTTCTAGAAATATTCAATCTTAGTGAAGAATCTTTGTACCCCTAGGTCCATGGCCTGAACCTTTTCTTCCAACTGAAGCATTAATCCTCTCTTGGTCAAAACTCTTTTGACCTCAAGGATGGTCTCTGTTCTGTCTTCAATCTTCAGCTCTTCCATCTCTTCCCTGTTCTTAGAATTGAGGAATTTGATGATCTCGTTCGCTTGCGTTGGCATGTCTCCCAATTCTACTCTGATCTTCTCGATGGCCTATTTTCTTCTCAGCACCAACTCATTCTGATCGAACATGATCTGGATCATTGGACATATTTCATTCATGGACTTAGTGATGTCTGTCCATACATTCTCTTTAACCTCAGCCAAAGTCTTTCCTGCCACTGTCTGCTTTCAGAGTTGCTATAACTCCTGCTTGAGATGCTCTGTCACCTGCCTTTCCTTGGAGAGGCTGGTCTGGAAGGAATTTTTGATTTCTTGAAGGTTCTCAACTTCCTTTTTAAGCTTGCTGATCTCTGTCTCCTACAGGTTCATCTTTTCCATGGATTTAGCCAGGTCGATTGTCTTCTCCTGTGATGTCAATGGAGTCGCGGATGGGACTTTTGTCACTGATGCTGCACTCACTCCTGAAATTGGAATAGCGCTCAATGGAATGAATTCCATTGGCTTCAGTTGCTCTTTCTCTTTTAATAACTTGTCCATCTCAGCTTCCATTTCTTTAAGGTATGCATTCTGCTCCATGAGCAGCTTTAGCATCTCATCTTTCTCTCTTTCTTTCTCTGCTAACTCCTTCGCCTGCGAATCCTCTGTGGGCAAGAGTTTCAGTTGTTTTCTCAAGGAGGCTATGTCAGCATTTTTCTTCTTTATCATTTCCTCCACTACTTTGACGTTCGAAGGATCATAACCGATCTTGAGGACCATCTCCTCCAAAGTTTTGATCCTATTGTCCTTTGCAAAGGATGAAATCTTCTCCATTTTGAGCTGTGTTTGAGCATTGTTCAGGGACACCTGCAATTTAGACGCTGAAGTGGAAGAGTGCGCCAACGTGTAAAAGACCATTTCTCCGGTCTGCTTGTGCAGATCCATCTGATCGGCTGGGTGCATGTCCTTCATCTGGAATTCGAAGGTGGCCCTCTTGTAGTGGGTGATCACCTTGGGATATGGTACCTATGCCTGGAGGAAAGCCATGTGCATTCTGCCCTTTTCTGTGTCAAATGCAGACAACAGCCTATGCTACGTAGTCGACGTCTGCTTCCAAAACTGAGTGCAAGTACTGCTGGTAAGGGTCTGGTTCTTTTTCTTGATCAGCTCGTACTTCTTGAAGATACTAAGCTTTGGTCCCACCTTGCCTGGATGAGTGTTCAAAGGGGAGTCTGTGGTTTTCTTCAGAAATACTGGGGTAATGTCCTTATGGAGGCTCGAACCGAAAGGTGGAATAACAGACTTGGTCACTACGGTAGGTGGGGCTTCTTTTTCTCCTGTCAGGCCAGGAACTGAAATTGTCTTGGGCCTCTTAGTGTGCAACTAGAACTCTTCGGACGATACCTCCGTGACAGGTGGAGATAAATCTTGTCGAGGCCTTTTCTCCTTAGGGACCTGTGGCATGGTCGTTGGTGACACAGTGGTCGGGGGAACCTATTGTTCCACTTCGACCAATGTGTTAGGCTCCCACACTGTTTGATTTGCAATTTTTTCCACCTCAGGCCTAGCTTCATGAACATAGGGGATGTTCTTGTTCTTCACCCTCATCTCTGAGATGATCCCATAAGGATCATAGCACCATGGGAAGCTCATGAAGAACTTCTTTTCTCTCAACATCCTGTCTGCTTCTTCCCCAGTACCACGACTGTTGCAGATGAAGGAGCCAATCTTCTCCTTGATTCTAAGCTGCTGCTTTTTCTTCAATGATACAAAATGAATATCATCTGAATTTATAATCTGCCTTATATATTATAGAGCAAAGATTCTGACAGGAAAATACTTGGGCAGCTTATACGGTGCCAATTCGCACCCGTATACTCTGATCTCGGTATGATTTTGATACAGGTACCAATCCCCATTCTTTGTGTTGTCCAAAAGATGCGGGATTCTCTGGACTTCGTCATTTATTCGAGGCTCGGGCCTGCCGCTCAGTATACTTACCACAGGGTGGTAGAACTGATCGATGAACACCTTGAAACTGTACTCTGTGGAGTTGTGCTTGAGCAAGGAAGTCCATGTTGTGACTGCCTGCGGTTTACCATCTTCATCCATCTTCTGCATGGAAAAACTAAATTTATCTGCCTGGAAGAAGACGAACAAGTAGGCTAGTATTGATGAATATCTGAACATGCCTTCCGTGCCAAAATTCATGAACTGTTCGTGAATATTGTCTGCCAAGAATGTGCTGAAATCAAACTGGGTGGTGGGCTTTTCATCAGTGGAGAAAATGGATAGAAAACCCAGAATGGGCTCATCTACCCACTGATCATAATAGTATCCCAACAAAGTGCAAAGGGATGAGATGACTTGGTTTCCCTTAGTTGAGAACATGGCAGACGGATAAGGGGGATTGGTGGAGGGAAATTGAGCGGATGAGGGAAGGAAGAGCTCGAATATTTGAGCTCTTTGGGGGAAGGTCATTTTTTGGTATAATTCGATGAAAATTTTCAGGTTGAAGGGGGACGCAGAGTCAGCTTGGGGAATTTGCATCATCTGGTCTACGCATTCGGGCGTGATGAGGAAAAGAATTTCTCCGTAAGAGGATATGATGGCTCTTTGTTCGGGAATATAGTGAGCTTGACACTTGAGAGCAAACTCAGGAAAATGGTGGATCTGAGGGAAGAGGTAGAGGGGTAAATTGGACTCCCAGAGTCTAATTTCATCGCTCTGGTCCAGGAAAACTTCCCTGAGCCACGACTGGAGGTATGAGAAATCAAAATCGCATTTGGTATCTATGATTAACTGGTCTTTTTCAACCAGTGGGATCCTATCGAGGTTGACAGGAGGTGGGAGAAACAAATTCTCCTCTCCTTCCGCTTGTTTAGACTTTGGCGCCATTTCTGCAATAGTACCTACAATAAACACAACATTAGTGGGGGCGGCTGACTGTGGATGAGGGAAATGGAATGTAATGGAGGAGTAAGCGGTGAATTTCTCTGGTGTGATGGGTGAATAGAAAAAGTAAGGGAAATAATGGTAGTTTTATTTAAACTGGGGTCGGTTGGGCACGGGAGACAGGTCAGTTGGATAATGGATAGGTTATCCAGTAATAAATGGTCAACGGATCACTTTAAGGGTGAGATGGCGGGTGACTGTGACTGAGGGATACGGACGGGTGATGTGGCAGCTATTGATTGGAGGTAAAAGTCGTAATAAGGGGCTTGCTACGAGCGAATAGGGGGGAAGGACTGATAGCAGTTATGGGACATGACCAGTTTGGACAAGGTGAAAGGTGACGTCCAGAGGTGACGGAGGTCTGTCAGATAGCAGATGGTGATGGGACTCGAGGAAATAGATCGATGCCACGTACAACAAGGGACCCGCCAGAGAGAGATTACCATTCCGGACCCCCCACCTCGGTTAAAAGCAGATCATCCGGGGGGGTTCGAAAACAATTTTGGGTTGTTGATCTACACGCTCGTTTCCTGGCCGCAGATCTTTGCATGCCTTTTATCGCTCATTCCGGACCCCCCCCCTCCGTTAAAGGCAGAATGGATGGGGGGGGTCTGAAATCCAATATTGACCGTTGATTTAAGCACTCGATCCTGGGTCGTCCAGATGCGCGCAAATGTTATCAGCGATTACGGACCCCCCCCCCCCGAGTTAAAAGCAGAACAGTCGAGGGGGGTCCGGAATGCTCTGTACACCGTAGATCTTGGCATGGCGATCAGGACTGTCGATATGTGTAGGGAGCATAAATGGGGAGTGGAAAACACATGTGCTAGGAAAAACTTAGGATAAATGTGTTTTATGGGTTTTTCCAAGGTTTTTCAAGTAGAGACCACCATGGGGCTTGACCAAACTATCATTTAAGCATTTGAAACATGGTGCAACACTTACATCATTATGGTTTTATTGAAATGAAACAATAAATCAACTAGCCTATATACTAACCTATCTTCCTATTACAATTAACCCATATTAGATTGTTGGGTTAAGAATTTACTCTACCCTGGGGCAATCTGACCAAGATTAGATAGTCTGGCCATATTTATTCACTAATMTAACCTAGACACTTTGGCTAAGATTAAACTGTTTAGCCAAATTCATTCACTACCCTATCAACATCAAATTTAAAAAGAACTTGGCCATGCTTGAAAGGTATGGACCAAGTTACTATTATTGCATGGGGCTTTTATTGCAAATCTTTTATGCCCTCTTTTCTTTTTCTTTTTCTTTTCTTTCTTTTTTTTCTTTTTTCTTTTTCTTTTCTTTCTTTTTCTTTTTCAAATTATTTGTAGAATGAAAAATCATTTGTCAACAAAAACACTAGAGACAGATAATATCCCAGTCACCAGTTGATCCTATAACTTATAGGGTGATAACATGTAGTACAGGGAAATGAAAGGGGGTTGTAGACTCCTTCCGGTTGGATCCAGAGAATCAGGGAGTTGGATCTTCCTTCAGGTAGGAGCCTGAGAACTAGGTGGTTGGAGCCACCTTCCCGTTGGAGCCGAAGAACTTACGGGGTTGTAGCCTCCTTCTGATTGGAGCCAAATATTTCAGGGAGTTGTAGATTCCTTGAGGTTGGAGCCTAAGAATAGGTGATTTGAGCCTCCTTCCAGTTCCAGTTGGAGAATTTGGAAGTTGGTGCTTCCTATGAATGAATTATTGATATATATAAGAAATCATTCCATGGTTTTCTCCTATTTGGGTTTCCACATAAAAATTGGTGTATTGTGTTCTTGATGTGATGTTGCTTATGTTTACATTATTATAACATATATATTGGATACATTCATAGATGATATATTGATGATAAACTATTGAACACTATTGGCAAAATTTAAAGAATACATATTATGGTTAAAAGTGGTATAATTGTGCATTATTGATTCACCCCCCCCCCTCTTAGTAATCCATCATTCCATGCCTTCACTTTCCTTGCCTTAAATTTCTTTTCATTTCTTTCAATTTCATTTCCTTCACTTTCCTTTCCTTTCCTTCACTTTCCATTACTTCACTTTCCTTCACTTTACTTCACTTTCCATGACTTAACTTGCATTTCCTTTCCATGCCTTTCCTTACCTGGTTTTTCTTTGTCTTTCCATACCATCACTTTTCATGCCTTCACTTGTCTTTCCTTCACTCTCCTTACCTTCACTTTCTTTCCCTTTCCATGCCTTCACTTGACTTTCCTTCACTTTCCATGCCTTCACTTCCTTTACTTTCCTTGGCATGCCTTCACTTTCCTTTAGTTGGTTTGTCATGCCTTTCCATTCCTTGCCTTCACTTTCCATTCATTTCCATGCCTTTCCTTGCCTTTCCATGCCTTACCTTTCCTTTCCATGCCTTTCCTTTCCTTTCCATGCCATGTCATTCCTTTCCATGCCATGCCTTGTCTTTCCTTCACATGACTTTCATTGCCTTGTCTTGCCTTTCCATGCCTTGCATTTCCTTGCCATGACTTCAATTTAATTTCCTTGTCATGACATAACTTCACTTCCCATCCATTCACTTTCCATTCCTTTCCATGCCTTTACTTTCCATGCCATTTCTATCCTAAAAGGGTGTTAAATTATTAAAAATATGTAATAAGAACTGAGCAAAAACCTAGTTCCAAAGATACTCCAACAAACAATTTTTTGGTCAATGGAATGATAGAAAAGAGGCCCCACTAGCTTAAAATCAGTTATATGGATCCAATGCAACTGAAAGTTTTTCCATCTGAGTCTTGGTTTGAGTTTTGTTGTGAGTTGCAACTTGCCTCCTCAAGCCATTTAGGGACATGTGGCCAATTTGGTCTAAGGGCATAAAATCCAAACCGAGCAGCATAATGGAGTTTCATAAGATCCTGGAAGTTTGTTTGGCCAAGGCCCATGTGACTATAGTACCCACAAGCTCCCCCCATATTGTTCTTGAAAATTGACCTCCTCTTCAAAAATTGAATTATGCCTCATTGAGAAAAACCCTAGTGCCGATTATACTCCAACAAATGGTTTTTCGTTCAACGAAATGACAGTGGAGGGGCCCCACTAGATGAAAAATGATGCTATGGATCCAATACAATTGACGGTTCATTCATCCGAGTCATGGTTTGAGTTTTATTGTGAGTTGCAACTCACCTCCTCAAGCCATTCAGGGACATGTGGCCAATTTGGTCTCGCGACATAAAATCCAAACCAAGTAGCATAACGGATTTTTGTAATCTCACACAAGTGTGTTTGGCCAAGGGCCACATGAATACACTACCCACAAACACCCCACATAGTATTCTTTAAAATCAAACTTCTCTTCATAAATTGCACTATGTCTCATTGAGGAAAACTCTAGTGCCATAGATACTCCAACAAACAATTTTTTGGTTGACAAAATCACAACGGAGGGGCACCAATAGCTAAAACCTGGTACTCCAAATCTAATGAAACTAATGGTTCATCCATACAAGTCCCAATTTGAGTTTTATCATGAGTGTCATCTCGCCTCTTCAATCCATTCATAGACATGTGGCCAATTTGGATTGGGGGAATAAAATCCAAACCGAGCAGCATAACATAGTTTTGTAATCTCTCGCAAGAATGTTTCTTCAAGGGACATGCGACTACACTACCCACAAACAACCAACACCGTGTTCTTTAAAATAATCCTCCTCTTTATTAATTTCACTATGCATCATTGAGAAAAACCCTAGTGTTGTAGATACTCCAACAAACATTTTTTCGGTCGACGAAACAACAATGGAGGGGACCCACTAGCTAAAACATGGTGCTCCAGATCCAATGCAGCCAATGACTCAAACATCTGAATCCCAATTTAATTTTTATCATGAGTTTCAACTCACCTCCTCAATCCATTTAGGGACATTTTGGTATGGAAATTCAAGGAAAGGTAAGGCAATTGAAGGAAAGGCATGGAAAGGCTAAGCATGGCATGACATTGAAAGTCAAGGTAAGGTATAGATCTAGGTATAGGTGTACATGCAGGTATAGATCTAGGTAAATATAATTAATTATGAAAATCCATGTTTGAGAACTATGAAGATACCTTAGATATACGAATAAAAAGAGCTTATGTTATGACATTGAAATTATCATACCTTGCATACCTTGCATGCCTTGCTTTCACTTCCCTTTCCTTCAGTTTCCTTGGCTTGCCTTGCATACCTTTCCTTCACTTTCCTTTCCATACCATACCGTACCATACCATGGAAAATCACGAAAAGGCAAGACATACCATACCATACCAGACCATACCATGGCTTAGCAAGGAAAGGAAAGGCATACCATACCATGGCAAGTAAATGCAAGGAAAGGCATGCCATACCATACCATACCATACAATAGCAAGGAAAGGCAAGGTAAGGCAAGGTAAGGCATACCATACCATACCATACATTGGCAAGGAAAGGCAAGGTAAGGCAAGGTAAGTCATACCATACCATACCATACTATACCATGTATTGCCAAGGAAAGGCAAGGCATACCATAACATACCATACAATACCATACCACACCATACCATGGAGAGGAAAGGAAAGGCATACCATACCATACCATGGAAATGAAAGGAAAGGCATTCCATGCCTTCACCATACCATACCATACCATGGCAAGACAAGGCATGCAAAGGAAAGGTATGGCATGGCATGGAAAGGCAAGGAATACCATACCATGGAAATTAAATGCAAGTAAAGGCATACCATACAATACCATACCATAACATGGATTGGAAAGGAAAGGCAAGGCATGCCATGCCTTCACAGTACCATACCATACCATGGCAAGGAAAGACATGCAAAGGAAAGGAATGGAAAGGTAAGGCATGCAAAGGAAAGGCATGACATGGGATGGCATGGATTGGCAGGCATAACATTGGCATGGAAATGGCATGGCATAGAAAGGAATCACATGGAAATGCAAGGCATGGCATGGAAAGGCATGGAATGGAATCGCAAGGCATGACATGACAAGTGAAGGAAATTCAAGGCATGGTATGGAATATCATGGTAAGGCAAGGCATGGGAAGGAATGGCATGGAAAGTGAAGGAAAGGAAATTCATGGCATGGCATGGAAAGGAAAGGAATGGCATGGAAAGGCATGTAAAGTGAAGGAAAGTCAAGGCATGGAAAGTTAAGTAAATGAAATGCATGGCATGGAATTGAAAGGAAAGGAATGGCATGGCATACCTTTCCTTCACTTTCCTTTCCTTCACTTTCCTTTCCTTGACTTGAATACCTTGCATACCTTGCCTTTAGTTTCCTTGACTTCACTTGACTTTCATTGCAAGGAATACAATACTATACCATACCATACCATACCATACCATACCATACCATGGAAAGGAAAGGAAAGGAATGAAAAGGAAAGGCATATCATTGACATGGAAATGGAATGGCATGGAAAGGAATGGAAAGACATGGCATGGGAAAAAAACACATGGAAAGGAAAGGAAAGGAATGCCATGGCAAAGCATGGCATGGAATAGCAAGGAAAGGCATGGAAATTGAAGGAAATACAAGGCATGGCATGGAAAGGCAAGGTATGGGAAGGCATGGCATGGCAAGTTAAGGCAAGGCAATGCATCGCATGGCATGTAAAGGAAAGGAATGACATGTCAAGGAATGGAAAGTGAAGGAAAGGAAATGCAAGACATGGAAAGTGAAGTCAAGGAAAGGCAAGGCATGCCATGTAAAGGAAAGGAATTGATCCGGATTTATGAGAGAAACGAAAGGAATGATAACACATAGATATGGAGAACAACAACAGATATCCATTGAACAATAACTTCTATTGAATAAATAAAATGGGTTGAAACTGTAAAACAACAGAACTGGAAAAACTTGCTCAAATGGTGGTAGCTATATCTTAGAAGAGATATGGATTGATACGCACATCTATCTAAGCATAATGAATACAATGAGGCTCCAAAGGACCTTTTAACATTACTCATTAATGTCAAAACCATAGACATCCAAAAAACCTAACCCTAGGAGATGAAACAACAAAAGTTATGTTGGCCTCGATGGGTAAGTTGGTACCTCAACTTCCTGAGGTCGTAACTTTTACATATGAACTCCATTTTAGGAACGTGATGTTGGAAAATTCTTCTTGAGAATTACAAATTATGCTGTCAAAATCTGACTTCGTCTACAATTTGACTGTGGCAAGACAAAAAAACATTGTTTAGGGCCCCAAAACAGCCCTGGAAGTACAAAAAGATGTGCTGACATGAAAAATTCCAAAATAATCCAATTGGTTTAGGTGGGAAGCCACCAGTCTCCACCTGGAAGATGTGTAGGGATTCATATATCCCCGAAAGTGTAGAACCCTGGGTGAGCCACTTGCCTTGGTGTAGGAGCTTCCCTACCTTGAAAACTCGATAAAGATGAATCCTCTGTTGGTGAGTTCCCTTGACTTGTGTGTCCACTATCTGATCAGTGGATGCATATTCCATGCATTCAGGGTTGATGTATATTGGTGTCAACTATTCTATGATCTCTAAGGCATCCAATAATGGTGGAAAATATGGCCGAAGGAGGTCCACATTGAACACTAGGTGCAAGCCAAGGAAGGGTGGAGTGTTGAGCTCAAAATCATTTCTACCCACAACCTTCATGATAGTGTAAGGCCCATAGAAAAATGGAAGGAGCTTCCAATGGGGCCATGTAAGGTGCTCTTTCTACAAATGTAACCAAACCTTGTCTCCCACTTGAAACTGGTGTGGTACCCAGTGTTGATCATGGCGCTACTTGTACTTAGCATTGGATTTATGAAAAATCTCATGGACCTTTTCACAGATGTGTTGAATCCTCTCAATGAATATGCTGTCTTTGTCGACCTTAGAATGAACATGGGAATATTCTTCCGGTGTGGTTTCAAGAGGTAGTGAAACATCAATGCGACACAAGGGTTAGAACTCTAGTCTGACTTGAAATGGGCTATGGTTGGTGGATCTATGGAGAGCCCTATTGTAGTTTTGTTGAACATAAGGAAGACTTTCATCCCATGTATGTGGATGCTTATATTTGTACATGTGTAGGATGTGCACAATCATCGGATTGAGGAACTTTGTCTGGACATCAATTTGGGGGTGTAAAGTGGTGGATTTAGTGACCTCAGTGTCCAACAGTGACCAAAGACTCGACCAAAACGTGTTGAGGAACCTGTTGTCCCGATATGAGGTGATGGTATGTGGTATCCCAAAATGGACCCACACTCGTTCAAGGAATAGCTTGGCAATATCTACAACTGTGATTCTCTTCTTGCAGGCTATGATAATGGCTATATTCCAAAACCAATAACTCACCACAAATACACAATCATTGCCATGCTTGGTGGATGGAAGGCCAGACATGTAATCCATCGAGATGGATTTTCAAGGCCTGTCGGGAGTAGGAAGAGGGGCGTATAATCATTTATTCTTGATGGATGGCTTGGCCATGGAACATCCAGTGCAAGACATGATATACTTGTTGATGTCTTGACAAAGTTTTGGACAATAAAAATGTTTCTGTAGAACGACCACAATTTTCTCCACGTCAAAATGTCCTACCATATTACTGTATTGAACCTCCCAAATCATCTTTTAACTCTCTCTTTTGGGAACACATAGGTGTCCTAGATGTCATAAAAGTCCATCCTGTATGTGAAAATTGGTGACATTCTCTTTTGTACCCAAGAGTTGATAGGTGGTGTTGAAGTTAGGGTCACACTAATAAAGTTGGGGCCACTCAGATGCCTCATGCCCACATGAATGGAGCATTGTGGTGAGTGTAGAAATAGGAGGGAGACTGAGGCAGTCAATGACATGATTTGAGCTCCTTGTTTTATAATTGATGTTGAGATGGAACTGCTGGAGGTATGTGGACCACTTTTTATGAAGGTCATTATGCAACTTTGCCTATGTCTATCTGAACTACAGAGGCTTGTGATCAATGCAGATGATTGTCTCCTTTCCCAGAATGTAATGTTTCCATTGACGACAGGCTTGCACAATGGAAGAAAGTTCTTTGTCATAGGTGGGGTATTTCCTAACAATATCTGAGAGTTTCTCACTATAGTATGCCACTGGATGACCATGCTGAGTGAGAACTACATCAACAACATAGTCAACGACATTAGTCTCAATCTTTAACAATTGTTGTAGATCAGGTAAGGAGAGTGTTGGAGCTAAGCACAAGCGATGGTTTAGATCATCAAATGATTGTTGTTGTGCCTTCCCCAATGCTAAATTTTCCTTATCACCTCCCTTGGTTACTTGGCTGAGGAACCATGCAATATGGGAGAATCCCAACATGAATCTTCGGTAGAAGTTGGAAAGTACCAAGAAGCTCCGAAGCTCAATGAGTGTGGTCAGGGTTGTTCAGTCACGAATGACTTGGATCTTAGTTGGATCAACAAGTACCCCATGCTCATCAATAATGTATCCCAAGTATTGGACCATGTTCATGCCAAAGGAGCATTTTTCCAAGTTGGCATATATCTTTTACTTCTGCAGAGTGCTCAAAACCTATTGAATATGTTGCATGTGCTCCTCCCAAGTTTTGCTAAAGATAAGGATGTCATCCAGATATAACACTAAAACATAGTTAGTGAAGGGTCTCAATACATCATCCATCAATCGCATGAAAGTTGTTGGTGCATTTCTTAAGAAAAAGGGCATGACCATCCATTCAAATAGATCTTCTTTAGATTTGAAAGTTGTCTTCCATACATTAGTTGGTTCAATGGGAACCTGGTGGTATCCAAAATTTAGGTCAATATTGCTGAAGAAATTTCCCCGCTTGATTTGTTCAAGAAGGTCATCAATTCGAAGAATTGAGTACCAGTTCCTGACTGTGATTTTTTTGAATTCTCTATAATAAATGCAGAGATGCCATGTCCCATATTTCTTCTACAACAAAAAAATTGGGCTTCTGCAAGGGGAGGAGATGGGTGAGATGTGACTCTTTTTAAGCATCTCTTGGATCTAGCACTTGATTTCATCATTTTCCATCGGTGAGCGAGGATATATTGATCCATTATGAAGAGGGGCACCAGGGGTTAGATCAATTGGATGCTTGACTTCATAGTGCATCAGTACCCCGGTGGGTGAGGAAAGGATGTCTCTATACTCTTGCATGATCCTGTCCACTTGCTTCTACTATAAATAGAGGCTCTATGTACAGTTCACAGATGTGGTGGTGACCTTCTGCTTACTGTGAGCACAGATCACAAATATTATGAACTTACCGGTCTGTGAAATGACCTTACTACATTGCTTAGTAGAGATTGAAGAATAGTGGTAGGTGGCGCTACCTATGGTATCTTATACAACTGTCTACCTAAAGTAATAATAACACTTTAGGGTCTAGAATCATACACTTCCAAAAATATGGTTGACCTAAAACAAAATTACAAACTTCAAGGGGATAAATATTACACAATACCTCATCTTTGAAGCGCTTGATGTTGTAGGGAAGAGGACATTATTTCCTGACGTGAATATCTCCTCCTTGGCGAAGCCATTCGATGGTGTAGGGCTGAGGGTGTGATGTTATCGACAAGTCTAGCCACTTGATCACCTCTATTGAAATCAGGTTCTTCTGATTGCCTCTATAGACAATGAAGTGCACCAGAGTTACCTTTACCCACATCTATGAGTGAAAGAGGCATTCCCCTTCCTCTAGTTCTTCTGGTTTGCTTGGTTGGAATTTTGTGGTAGTGAAAGTGGCACTAGTTTCAAAATCAATGATCTGCTTCCCAGTTTATGGATTTGATTCAGATTTAGAATATTCCTCTGACTTAAAAGATCTTATGCCGACCACCAGTGACTGCTTGGAGCAACATTCTTCAGTTTTGTGCCAAGGGATTTTATGGTATTCACACCATTTTCCCGTGTCCTTCTTCGAATTCTCATTACCCTTCTTGGGTTTCGGCTTGGACTGGTTTTCCTGAGAGTGGACATATTTTATTTGTCCCTTTTTTTATGGGTTGGGGCCTCCTTTTCCATGCTTTGGCTATGAGGAGTTTTCAGATCCAAACTCTCGCCTCTTCTTCTTAAATTTTTCTCGATCTTGACATCATATCTATAATCCGCATCTAATGATGCGATGTCCAGAAATTCCATTTCTGTTTGAATGTATCTATGTAGAAATCCATGGTATTTGAGCACCAGAATTCATTCAGAGTATTTGATACCCAATTTGATGCATAGGGTATGAAAAATATTGGTGAAATATGGTATAGTCTAGTCCCTTTTTTGATGCAGTGTGGTCCATCTTGTCTACTAGTCCTCATAGCTTCCAACAGGGTAGTATTGTTCTTTAATGGAATTCCTAAAGGAATCCCATGTGAGGGAAACTAAAAGTATTGAATATTCCTCTATGGACCTTTTCTTAGAGTAAGTATTGCACCAGTCCTTAACATGGGGGACAACCTTGAGGAGTGAAAAAGTAATTTTTTCTTTGTCAGAAAAATTGTGGACTAAAAAATACCCTTTGAGGATATTCAACCATTTATCTACAACATATGCATCTATTAGTCCTTCAAATAATGGAATATAAAAATTTGTGTGTACCTTGAAGGGGGTTGCATGGCCGTTGGATGAAGATGTGTCTCTTGTGGGCTTACTCTCAAGGATCTATGCAAAGTTTTCCATCATTTAATTCCTTTGTAGCGCAAGGGATTCCTTGAGAAACATTTTAAAAGGATATTTTTCTCCATCATATTTCTTCTCATCCCCCATGGGTTACTTTCGGGCTCGGTATGGCCTTTCTTGCAAAGGATTGACTGGTTCGAGTCACAACTTCTTGTACCCAGATCTTGTCAGGGTCATGCACGAACAAAAATAAACGAAAAGAATACTTCTATGATACCACTGATCTATATTTATGAGTAGAACAAAAGATATAACAAACTGAATAGAATAACACAAATATATGGAGAAAAATGACAAATATCCAATGAACAATAACTGATATTAAATAAATAAAATAGGTTGAAATTGTAAAACTGCAGTACTAGAAACAACTTGCTCGAATTGTGTTAGTTATCTCTGAGAAGAGATGTGGCTTTCTACGCGCATCCATATAAGAAGAATGAATACAATGAGGCTCCAAAGGCCCTTTTAACATTACTCATTAATGCCAAAACCCCATACCTCCAAAAACCTAACCCTAGGAGATGAAACACCAAAAGTTATGGGGACCCCATTGGGTAAGTTGGTACCTCAACTTCCTGGGGTCATAACGTTTTCATATTACCTCCACTTTAGGTGCATGATAGCCCATGGAAAGGTCTTCTTGTGAACTACACATTATCCTATCAAACTCTAACTGCATATACAATTTGATTGTGGCAAACCAAAACAACAGTATTTAGGGCCCCAAAACGGCCCTGGAAGTACAAAAAGATGTGATGACATGAAAACTTCCAAAATAATTCACTTGGATTAGGTAGGAGACCACCAATCTCCACTTAGAAGATGTGTAGGGATTTAGACAAGCCCAGAAGTGTAGAAACCACAATTATAAAGAAGTACAGAAGAATGTGTTGAACTAAAACAAATTCAAGAGGAGCCACTTGGAATAGGTGGGTGGCCACCAATATCGACCTAGATTAGGAATGGCATGGAAAGGAAAGGCATGACATAGCTTTCGTTCACTTTCCTTTCCCTGACTTGCATTCCTTTCATACCTTACCTTCAATTTTCTTGCCTTCACTTGCCTTTCCTTTGAAGGCATACCATACCATACCATACCATACCATACCATACCATACCATACCATACCATGGAAAGGAAAGGAAAGGCAAGGAAATACAAGGCACACCATAACATACCATACCATACCATGGCTTGGCAAGGAAAGTCAAGGCATACCATACCATACCATACCATACCATGCCAAGGCTACCATATCGTACCATACCATGCCAAGGAAAGGAAAGGAAAGGCATGGAAAGGAAAGACATGCAAAGGAAAGGCATGTTATGGCATGGCATCGAATGAATTATCAAGGAATAACATTGGCATTTACATGGAAATGGCATGGAAAGGCATGGCATGGCATGAAATGTCAAGGAAATGCAATGCAATGCATGGCATGACATGGCAAGGAAAGACAGTGCATGACATGGAAATGAAAGGAAATGCAAGGCATGCAAAGGAAAAGAATGGCATGGCATGGCATGACAAGGAAAGGAAAGGCAAGGTAATTCAAGGAATGTCATGGCATGGCAAGGCAAGGCAAGGCAATGCAAGGAAAGACATGGCATTAAAAGGAATAGCATGGCATGGTATGGAAAGGAATGGCATGACAAGGCATGTCATGGAAAGGAAATCCAAGGCATGGAAAGGAAAGGCATGGCATGACATGTCATGGGAATTCAAGGAATGGAAATGGCATGGCTTCTCATGGAATAACATTGTAATGACAATGGCATGGCATGGAAATACATGGAAATTGGATGGAAATACATGGAAATTGCATGGAAATGGCATGGTATGACATTTCAATGTCATGGCATGGAATGGATTGAAAAAGAACAAAGTGACATTGCAATGGAAGGAAAGACATGGCATGGCATGGAAAGGAAAGGAATAGCATGGCAAGTCATGGCATGGAAAGTAAAAGCATGACATGGAATTTCATGGCAATGAAAGGAAATTCAAGGAATGGCATGGCATGGAAAGGAAAGGAAAGGAAAAGCATGACATGTCATGGCATGACAAGGCATAACATGACATGGCATGGAAAGGAAAGGCATGGAATGGCATGGAAAGACATAGAAATGAAAGGCTAGGCATGGAAAGACAAGAAATGGCATGGAAAAGAAATGAAAGGCATGTAATGATATGTCTTGCAAAGGAAAAGCATGGTATGCCATAGGAAAGGAGTGTCAATGGCATGGCATTGCATGGCTTGGAAAGGCATGGAAATGGCATGTCATGGAAAGGAATGGTGGTGGTGTGGAAATGACAATGGAATTCCATGGAATGTCTTGGAAAGGCATGACAATGGCATGGAAATGTCATGGAATCAACAATTTTGTGGGACTGGGTTTGGGAGGGTGAAAAAATACTCACTTTGATAGTGTCGCAAGTGTCATCATTACAAGATTCGCAAGTGTCTCTTTTTGCTCACAAGTGTCGCAAGTGGTAAAGAAAGAATATTTCCATGATGCCTATGTCGTGCCTATAACGACATGAGAAGGAAACTTGAAACACCTCAAACATTTGATTTGGAAGAGGAGAAATGAGTCAGTAGGCTCATAAACCTTTTTCCATCTGAAAGCACCCCAAAAACTGAGTTTTTGGAGGGGAGCGCTCCCCTATAACTATCTCAGGAGTGTTGGCACCCCCCCATAAGCTATTAGGGAGCATTATAGTGCTGGATCAACCCTTTTGTAGGAGCGCTCCTACCTTCAGGAGTGTTGGCGCTCGCCTAAACACTACTAGGGAGCGCTATAGCACTCTGATGGCCCTTTTGAGGGAGCGCCGCCTATTCTGGGCAGTAGTTAAGTTGTTGAGATGAATGGGGGAAGGATCCTTTCATTCTTGGAAGGCAGTTGGATTTGAATTCCCAGTCCAACCATGATCTTAGGGTAGATCCTCAACTGAAGGAGGAAAATACTCAACTTCCCAAAGGATATATCAAGTGGTTAATTCCTCTCCAAGGCTATATAAGAAAGTTTTCTCATAGTGAAAGGAGGACTGAAAAAGGAGAATCACACCAAACTTATGATATTATAAGTGGTGTTGGAACAAAGATATTTGGGAAGCAAGAGACCTATGATCTCATAGGGAGCAATCGGTGAAGCTATCATCATTTGGATCGTGTATCTTTTGAGTAAGGGTTAGACAAGGAGGACTTGACGAAACTGTTGCAATCCATCTACGGTTGTAAGCAATGTTTTTTCCTCATTAATATTAAACTGCTTGGCCTGTTTATTTCTAATTTGTGTTCAATGTCACATGAATTTGTCTCTTTAGTAGATAGACCTATTTCAGACTAATCTTGATAGAGTAGGAAGTGGTCATACTTTGTTTGTCTACAGGGCTTATCGAAGAGCGAAAGTTTGGAGCTCAACTTGGAGCGTGCAGGGACAAACACTGGTAAAAGGTACTTCTTTTCTCCTTCCTTCTCACACACTAGTCCACCTAGATCTAAAAGGAAGTTAGTGACCATGATAAGCACTTTCTGTCTTAGAGTTAAGAGTCTAGATCTTTGAGGAGATCTACCTGTCCACAGGGAGATTTTCCTTCAACAGAGGGTCCTTTGTCTCCTTGTGTGCTCTAACACAAAAATTGGGTAGGAATGTGCAATAAAATCTCATATATGGTGAAGAGAAAATAATAATGGTTTCAATTCTCCCGACATGAATTTTGGTAGCATAGAATTAATTTCTATGGTGTGTCATAAAATGTAACCTCAAAACCTTTATTTTTAGGTGGAAAATGATACCCATTATAAGATCTAGTTTCCATGTGAACTCTCTCATTATATTGATCAAAATCAACAAGTTTAGTGGACATCATAGAAGACTGAATAATTTGTATTCATAATTGACGGGTTTAACAAAATTTTCATATACCCACTACACAATCTAAACAAACATGAGTGCATTAATGAGTCATTGACTAGTATTTTTGGAATTTATTAAGGGTTACACATAAATCAAATGATTTTATATATGACATGCATGGAAAGAGGGGAATAATGTGTGTGCCCTAGAAAATGGTAAAATTATGGATTGAATCAATTGAGAAACTAACAACTAGGCTTCTCCAAGGAATGTAAAGGGAATAATAGGGTCAAGGTTTTGTCCTAAGGATACTAGGAATACTAGGATCTATACCTAGAGGAATAAATAAATACTTTTATCATGTAGCTCTAGTAAGAGAAGAAGTTAGAGTTTTGTGGTATTTGAAAACCATAGTGCTACCTAATGTTATTTTTATCGAGAAGATAGAGGGACTTGATATTGTACACGTGTGGGATACAAATGTAGGTTCCAAAAAGGACTTACCATTGTGTGTGCTACCTTGTTGATTATGTATAATGGAGTGAGATATTGGATAATGTTATCTTATGGTTTCCATTCCTAGGTATTTAAGTGCTTGACTTCTAACAACCCATGTGATAAGATATTGGTAGGTGCATGTACTTCATATTCTAAATATATATGGAGTGTTTGGGTTGTCCAAATATTGTGTACTTGCACAATTGAATTTTAGCTTATGTCATCTTCGTCATTGAGTAATTCTAGTACTAGTTATGGAGGTTAACTTGACATAACATTGAGTTGAGATTGTTAAGTGATTTAGAATTATGTATAAGATAAATGAGAAACTTTATTTATATAATAAATTATTGTTATATGCCATTTTTAGGTCAAAATATTTTCAAGTGACCACTATTTGAGTGTGGATTGTCAATGGATTTAGATGGAGATAATTCGAGAGGTAGTCCATATTGTTGGTTGTGAGTTAGAATATGGATATCCACAACATTCAAGTAAATAATTTAGAAGGAATGATATATCGATGATGTAGAGATACATGGTTGATTAGAAAGAAAGGTTACTTGAGAACCATTAATTGCTTATGGATTTATCACTTAGCAATATTTTCCACCATAAGATAGTCCTTAACGCAGAATGCAAGTATTTGTAATCACTTTATAAAAAATAAAGGGATTAATACACATATCCACAACATTCATGTAAATAATTCAGAAGGAATGATATATCGATGATGTAGAGATACATGGTTGATTAGAAAGAAAGGTTACTTGAGAACCATTAATTGCTTATGGATTTATCACTTAGCAATATTTTCCACCATAAGATAGTCCTTAACGCAGAATGCAAGTATTTATAATCACTTTAGAAAAAATAAAGGGATTAATACACATAAGATTCATACACTTTGGCATTCAAACACTTTGAAATTCATATATTCATCAACATAAAATGCAGAAACAACAAGAATCATAAAAAATGTTCCATGAAATGTGTGTGTGTGTGTATATATATATATATATATATATATATATATATATATATATATATATATATTCAATATCTTCTAAATTGTACATTTTTTAAAAAATGGCAACTCTTTCCCAATATACAAAGCGACAACAAGTTCCCTAACATAAACAACAACCATATGGTGGCCTAGATACAAAATGGCAGTAGTTGGTCAATCATTGACCATTTCCACCCTCTCCACCCTCAGGAGAATCCTGGAAATCTATCTTTATTCTCTTGCTTGAGGAAGCACTTTGAGAGGTTCTAGGAATGGGAGAGATTCAACGCTCTGGATATTGCACAAAGAATAAACAATGTTATAAGTTTTTTCCCCAATGAATTAATAGACATACAAAATGATTGTAATTTAACCTAAGACAACTTACTGCATATGTTGTTGCAATTCGTGAGGGTGTTACCCTCCTCCGCGACCCCAATATCTTTGCAATGCCACCTTGTGTTGGAAACACTGACCATACTAAGAGGGAGGGTGAACCAATGTAGGGCTCTTTTTCTTCTTATTTCAAAACTTTAGTTAGAAACCACTTCAAACAATATTGTTGATTCACAATTACCTGCTTGCATATAACAACATTCATCAATAATAATAAACCATCACCGTAATGAGCACAAAGAACACGATATATATGTGTAATATTTTTTTATTATGTTTTATATGAGACTACAATCCCTAGGTTTTATCGACACCAACTAAAAAGGAGCACCATATCCAAGAGAGAACCAACTCTCAATGCAAGACCCAACTTACAGATCTCAAAACCAAATCAGATGTGTGGAATCCAACTGTCAAGTACAAGACCCATCTTGTAGACATAAAATAATTTGTCAATAGATACATGACTATCTATACTACAACATGCATATGTACACGACCTGTCTATACTTCACCATGTGTATCTGAGTGACCTCACCCACTGTGATCCTACGTACACCTTCAAAAAACTAGGGCATCAATTCTTCTGTGCCTCTGAAGCTATCCTTCCTCTGCACATCCATGAGTATCATGTCACTGCATCGAACCTATAACTTCAACCAACTTGTGACATGCATACATCATCATACATATCCCTCAACCAAGTACTTGTATCTCAAGGGTGTGAGCTACAAGAACCATATCATAATTGTACCATACATGAGAGTGATGCTCACTCAATTAACTAACCAACATATACCATATATAGATCTCACAACAACCATACCGAGACTTCTTCAAGAATTCACCATACTATAAGAATAAGTGATCATTAAAAGCAACCATGTAACCATAAGTTCTCTAGATGACCTAAAACTATAGAATGTTGATCTGGGAACTTGGTTCAGGATTCAGGGACTTGGCACCAACATCAACTCAAGTATTCATGAGTTTTTCACATGTACGTGACCTTCTCTACTGCTAGCTTGTGTATACACGCTCGTTCCTCCAATGTATCCTACATATGTATGTGACCTCTTCCACTGTCATCCCACGTACACTTCATAAACTAGGGTTTTTCTGAAGCTCTGAAACTTTGACCACCAAATCTTGTTTGCTACCTCAGAGTTGCATAACTTCAGATGGATCAATCGATACCTGTAATAAACCTTTCATAAGATAATGGATATTCAATATGGTCAAATATCCTCTTCATAAGAGACTCTTTCTCTCTTATTTATATTCTCCAAGTATCTTCCTCTAAGGGTTATCTTCTAATTACTTTATCCAAGTTCCTTCTTTTAGGGATAACCCACTTCTAACTACTTTTTCCACTTACAACCACTTTATCCACAAATAGTAAACTCGTCGCTTCTAGTTGCAACTAAATTGTTTTTAATTATTTTCTTTTTGCAACAACTTAACTCACGATTAAATCCTAGCTTCACCCACTTTGAATAGTCAACTTCTTCTTGGAACATATAGAATAATTTGTCTTCTTTGACCTTCTAGGGGATTCTAGATAACTTATGAGGGTTCTCCAACTTCACAAGGGCGTATCTCCTCAACCGTGAGGAACTAAGTGATGTAACACATATCACCGGAAATGAAACGACATGTACTATCCACCTAGAATAGTATCATTTTCAAATTCACTGATGTCCATTAAATTGTTCCTTAAACAAACTTAGGTTCCTTAACCATATTTTCGGGGATACCTAACCACTTAATCATTTGGACTTTGCAAAGCATCTTCTTGTGAGGGATTTTGCCATAAGGGGACCACTTTGAGAACTTTATCCAAGAGCGTCTTCCTGTGAGATCTTGTGCCATAAGGGGACCACTTTGGAGTTCATCTATTTGGTACTTCCTACATAGAAACATGACATTATCATCAACTACCTTGGATATCAACCTTGACATAAATGAAAACACATCACTATGACACCACTTGACATCAACCCTTTAACATCAATGACAACATAGTACAATGATATCCCCCTTTGGCATTGATGGAAACACCAACATTGATGTCAACACCAATCATTGATAGAAACACATGGCAATGATTATTCTCCCTTTATGATCATTTCTCCTCATTAATGTTTCTATCTCTCCCCCTTTGAAATCAATGGAAAAGGGTATATCTCTTTGGGAGTGCTCCCTCTGACTGAAATGTCCTCGAGGCTGCTCACCCTAGCTATGTTGCTCCCCCTTTTATCTTTCTCTTCATCTAAATAATCTCTCTCCCCTTGACAATTAAGATCAATCTGATGCAATGTTGAAGGCATGGATTCCATTGCTCCCTCTATGATCATCTCTATCATCTCTCCTATTGGAATCATACATCTATAACCAATCATGGGAAAAGGAGTGACTACCCCTATGGGTATGTCTCCCCCTATCTTCTCCACAATATGTTAGGTAATCACCATGAAAAATATAGTACCACTATAATATGCTTCTCCTACGGATGTTGTTTCTCAACAATACTACACCATGATCTATTTCTCCTTTGAAGATCCTTGGACCTGTCCATGCATCATATAATGATCCATAAATTTTTACCTCAACCTATACCGTCAACCAGTGATCAACCATACACAAAACATGTACCACCACAAGTGCATCATCTATGCACAACACAACATGTCATAACAATCTCATCAACCACGTCATATCTATTAACCAATATCAATCACCAAGACAACTTTCAACCACATGCACAATATCATCAATATATGCATCAATAAAAACTACTCACAAACTAAAATATACCACAATCAATATGTTCTTCTAAAATTATATCCATACATGTATGCCACATCATCCAAAAACCATGTGCCAACTAGAAAGTGCATCTAACAATGTACCAATCATGTACCAATCATGCATCAAACATGTATCATCCATTTTATAGCCGTGCACATCAACCATGTTCATCAACCATCGACAATGTACATAATACCATAAGATATCATTAATGAAATGCATCAACCATATTCTAAGAATATGTTCCAAATGTGAACCAAGCATATTTCAAGATCACCAACATCAAGTGTCTCCATCAATGTACCAATTCCAATAACATCATCAACCATACAACATGTCAACCATGTACCTCAAACAAGTTTCATATCACCATTATATGTCTCAATCAACTACCATGAACTATGTGCCAATCTATTTCAACAAGTAGACTTCAATCAACATACAACATAACAGATGTCTCAAACATTTACAATATCACTCTCAATCGCAAAGATAACCCTCAAGTATATGCTATTTTTCACAATGATGTGCATCAACCTACAAACATCACCATTCTCATCAAGATATATCATCACCTATACACTTCATATATATACCAACTCATCAACTACATACCTCAAGCATGTACCCAACATTTGCATCAACCAAATGAATCCTTTCATCAAACCATGTGCCAAGAATATGCCTCAATAGATATATAATATGCCTCTATATAGTATCACATCACCCATGATATGCCTTATAAACAAGGTTCCATAACCTAACTAATAAAGTACATAACATAACCAACACTGTACCTTAAACAAAAATCCTCAATCCACACACTAGGGTTAGTACCATGCATCCAAGATAGGAATCAAACATATGATCGAAAAATCAATCATATATTATCATCATACATTCATCAAACACACATACAAGCATAAAATCCTGAAGAATACCATCTGAGGCCCTAGTTAAACTATGTTGTACCATCAAACCATGATACAACTGATCCGTACATTCATCCATACATCCGTTTTTCAAAACTTATCTCAGGTACGTGACCTATTCATAAGTGAACTCATGTATGTACATGACCTTTCCATATTCCATCTCATGTATGTATGTGATTCTTCACACAATAACTCGTGTATTCCTCAGAAGACAATTAGGATTGAGCTTGCATCACGACTGCCATGTTTTTTAGTCTTCTTCATCCACTCCTGAGAGTGTCCTAGATTCTCATCACTTGTACTCGAGATGATCTTCCATCCTTTCAAAATTATCTTCCTTCCAAGTTTCCTGTGCTCTTATTGACATATTATATGAATCAATCCTCATTGACTCTCTCCTTGAATTCCAACAATTTTGATACTTTTGTCCAAACCCACTGAAACTATAACATCTCATGGTGTGACAATGTGCAACAATGTGTCCCACTTGATTACATCTCCAAAATATTAAGATGTTATTCAATATTACATCATTTTTCCTTGCATAGTGTTGCAATCCAAATCTTTGTGACCATATTCATTACACAAGAAGAAGTGACCATGAAAAACATTTTCATACATGTGCTTTGGTATCGACCTTGAAAGTGTATCTCTTTTGAATTTGCTTTGCATTGTAGGAATGGCTTCTTGATATCTTCCTTTTTATGATATTTTCAAGGTTTCCTTTCTTTTTGTAGGTGCTTGACATGGAAATTTACTTCCACATTTTTAAAATGAAGAACATAGCTCATGCTTCCTAGAAGTGCTAGCTTCAAAGTGTGCTTCTTCCTTGTTGTATCCAAAACTAGATTTATCATTTGGTGATATTTTACTATCCAAGATTTCGTCCAATATTTTTGAGCTATTCATCAACTTGATAGGAGTATTTCACTTCTCTTCTTTCCTTCTTATATCAACAACTTCTTCTTCCAGCTTATGGCATGATTATTCCTTTTCATTTACCTCATTCTTCAATAGTTCTTATAACATTTTGGATTCTTGAAGTTGGGTCCTTAGATTGACATTGATTTCTTTTGTTTCTTTAAGATATTAAAAGATTTTTCTAAGATCATCATCTACCTTCTTCTTTTCTTCTGAATGAATAATTTTATCAGTCTTTAGTCTCTTGATCTCTTCTTCTTGTTTCTTGAGCATTTTTCTTAGTTCCATGGTATGCCTTTGGTACTTATCTAGGGATTCCTTAGTGATTATTTCAAGATCCTCAAAAGCATTTGAATCATCTCCTATTTCCTCGCTAACTTCTTTGAAACCATCTATAACTTTATATTTAAGATTCAAAAAATGTTCATGTTCATCTATAAAATAACTATCAACTCATTCTACATAATATTCTTCTAATTCAGTTAGATATTCTTCTTTATTTGCAGGAGAAGATTCAAAATCATTACATTTAGAGTCATTGAAATCATAATATTTTGGAGAGTCTTTACCTTCATTGATGACCGAGTCTTTATATGACTTCTCTAGATTCAGCCATAGGTCCTTGGTGGAGGTACATTGTCCTATGCTTTCTTTGACAGAACCTGAGAGTCCATTGCATATAGTCTTGAATGCCACTTAATTGTTCTTGTTTGCTTCCTTTTGGGCTCCATATTTGGATTGTTTCTTTGAGGGAACTGATCTGACAACAACTGTATCCCAAATACCTTCTCCTTTTGACTTCAAATACCCTTTCATTATTATTCTCAATGCTAAGTAATATAATTTCTCATCAAAGAATGGAACTTCCACTGCAGGTTCATCCATTTGTGTATCCATGGATCTCCTTCAATCTTGTAAGGATTATGATGAAGGTCTTATATGATACCAATTGTTGGACACATAGACCACACTGATACAGGGGGTGATTCCATGTAGGATTCCTCACATTTCAGTGTAGGGTTCATTCACAATTAGCTACTTTCATACAACAACATTCATCAATAATAATAAACCATCACTATAGTGAACACATAGAACACCATATGTATGTGTAATATTTTTGTATTATGTGTTATATGAGACTACAATCCCTGGTTTTTATCAAAACCAAATGAAAAGGAGAACCAAATCCAAGAGAGCACCAACACTCAATGCAAGACCCAACTTGCAGATATCAACACCAACTGAAATGTGAGGAATCCAACCCTTAAGTACAAGACCCAACTTGTAGACATAAAAGAATTTGTCAACATATACTAGATATGTCGATACTATAACACACATATGCACAAGACCTATCTATACTACAACATGCATATGTACATGAACTCCTCCACTGTCATCCCGCGTACACCTTTAGAAAACTAGGGCATCCATTCTTTTGTACATCTAAAACTTTCTTTCCTCTATCACATCCATCAATAACCTATCACTCCATCCAACTTGTCACTATAACCAACCTGTGCCATGCATACATCATCATACATATCCATCAACCAAGTACAAGAGCTCAAGGCTGTGAGCTATATGAACCATATTAGAATTGTACCATACATGACAGTGATTCTCACTCAATCAACCAACCAATATATACCACATATAGATCTCACAACAACCATAACATGAATTCTTCAAGCATTCACCATACTATAAGAATAAATGATCATTAAAAAACACCATGTAACCATACTAGAAATTTTGTAGATGACCTTAACTTGTAGAATTTTGATATGGGAACTTGCTTTAGACTTTAGGGACCTAACACCAATATCATCTCAAGTCTTCATGACCTTTTCACCTATATTGATGTAGGAGCATTGTTGGAAAGCACGTGAAGCAGGACCTATCAACATATGGGAATCTATAAGGAATCTCAAAGCTGGCAATTATGACAAATATTTTGAGGAACACCTTAACTCAGCATCGAACAAATCTTTTGAGGAATGCTTGAATGATCGCAAGTGAAGTGGGAGTTTCCACTCCTACTCTGGACTCTAACTACACTAGGATAGCCATCAGGATATGGTTTGGTGTGGAAAAGTAGTCAAGAGGAACCCTAAGAACCCTTTGAGATAAATATAGAATTTGTATGCCCAAATGAGGCTAGATGCAAGTTAGTAGGAGATTTCTGAGTTTTTCAGTTTTTGTTTTGATTTCACTTGTAGCCATTTTCACTTATGAATATAATAGATGAAAATTGACCCAATGCATGGTGTGGAAATTGTTTTTCAATTCTCTATTATTGTGTTTTCATGAATGAATGAATGAATTTTGTTATGAGTAGAAGGAACTGTGAATATTAGAATAAGTTTCAATTCTTTCTCTTTTGTTGAAGTGGTGAAAGGTGTGCACACAAAAAGCAAGGAGTGCGTTAACAAGATCTGTTTCAATTTCAAAGCTCAGAAGAGATAGCACAGAACTTTCCCTTTGCAAGGAGTGCAAAGAGACTGGTGCAAGGCGTGCATAGTTGTTCGCAAGAATTTGAACCTTGCGTAAAGATCTGGTGCAAGGAGTGTACAGATCCGAGATTTGACTAAGTGTTGAAGTGACTTTGTAAGAAGTCGAAGAACTAGAAAAGGAGAATGCCAGGAGGGAGAGAGGAATTTATCTTCGAGAAATCCTTCAGATCCGAGTTATCGAAATCCATGAAATGCAAGGAGTGCACGGGAAGTTGAAGTCTTCACAAGACCAAGCTCAGAAGGGATAACGCTTTTCATAAGTGTGGACAAGATCCAAGAAACAAAATCTTAGGAAGGACAAAGTTCGAAGCCTTTGAATCCTTTAAAAATATTCTATGTCTAAAGAAACCATAAGCTCATGGGGAAAGATCTTGACCATTCGATCAACATCCAAACAACGAGGAGCAAGCATAGAGGGGAGAAAGATATCAGTCGTTTGGTTTGAGTGAAAATGAATCGTAGCCTGCCAATCAAGGTAAAGTGCACTAACGATAAGCTTTGAAAGTACATAGGAGGAGTGGGGTTACAAAATCTTGAAATCATCGAAACCATCCATCAAGGGGGGAATGTGGTCAGAGATCAACGTTTCATTGACTTGTGACTCAAGGAAGTCAAAGGAAGAGTTATAAGAACTTGTGACTCACGAAATCACTATTTTATCACAGTCATTGATCAGAGGAGGGAGTTGAACCATAGATATGGCTTTGTCGGGATTTCGCAAGTCGGGAAATCGGAGGTAAGAGTTCTGGGAATTCGCTAAATCTAAGTTCGCAACTTGATAGTGGTCGTTAGATCCAGAGGAGAACGATTTTGGGAGTCGGGAGTGAGCATGATTTGATCTAAGCCATTGGATCGAGGGAGGATCTAGGCCATCAAATCTAAAGCATCAGGAGTTCAGAACTTGGGAGAATGGATGTGGATACTATAGGGGGTTCACGATACGTGAAATCATGACACGCTCAGAAGATTGGCCCACGGTCATAGAGAAGGGTCACACCGGATGAAGGAGAATAGAGGGGTTAGCACGTGCTAGGATCTTATCAGGATTTTGGAGGTCGGGAGAGTCAGGGTGACTCACACGCGAAGACCCGATACATCAAATCATGAAACGCCTTTTGAGTTAGGTGAGTGCTCATAGTTGTGGTCGCAAGAAGGAAGGGACTTAGCCAAAGAAGAGCTAGCATCCGATTGGTGTTGAAGTTGAACAACACTCAGTAGTGAACCCGTGGGTCTCATATGGCCTGCGTCTTTGGAGAAAGGACCTGTGTAAGTGGGTTTGGGTCTAACAGAGACCCTAAGAGTCAATCAGAATCAGTTTCTTAATCGATCCTAGAATAGGAGGTCGTGCAACACTTAAGAGAGAAGTGGGGTCTGCATCAAGTGATATCAAAGAAGAAGTTTTTCTTGCAGAAAACAGATAAAGGAGAGGAGACAGAAGAACTCAAAGTTGTACTCTGTGTGTGACAAACAGTCAACACAATGCCACCAAGGAGATGAGCAGAAGCACCTTTATCCAATCGAGCTGTAGAAAGGGAGATGCGAAAAATTCGTGCAATATTAGAGGTGATGGAGGCAACGTAGAGGAGAGAAATTGAAGTTGGAGACATCAGCGATGCTGAGAGTGAAGAAGTAGAAGCCGAAGAACCTGCAAGAGAGGATGTTGCCGAAGAACTCTTGATGAGAGAAGTTGCTACATTGGGAGGCAAAGCCAATATATAGGTCCCAATGTATGAAGGCAATTTAGATGTTGAAGAGATGTTGGATTGAATAATATCCATGGAAAAACATTTCAACTATGAATATATTGATGAAGAGAGAAAGATGAAAAAGGTTGTCACCCAGCTAAAAGGATATGCAACACTGTGGTGGCATGAACTGCAGGCTGAAAGGAGAAGCAAAGGCAAGTAGAAGATAATGAATTGGGACAGAATGGTAGCCAAGATGAAGGCTAAGTTCATGCCCAAGGATTATCATATTAATATGTTCAGGAAGACGCATAACTTGAGAAAGAAAGGGATGACAATTAAGGAGTACAAAGAGGAGTTCTATAGGTTGAACATAAGAACTAGACAAGGGGAGAGGGATGAAGAAAAAATTGCCAAATATATAAATGGCCTGAGATATGAAATGTAGGATGAGCTCAGCATGATGTTGGTAAATACAATGGAGGATTATTATCAGTTTTCACTGAAGGCAGAGGAGAAGTTAGCCAGAAAAAAAATCCAACGAGGAAGAGGTAAAACCCCAACCCCAACTAGAGGTAAGGGAGTTACCCATGACAAGGCACATAAGTCTAAGGATGAGGCTGAAAAGAAACACAGTCACTCAGAAAGAGGAAAAAATCCTGAGGAAGACAGGGTGAAGGAAGAATTTCTTCTAGAGGAAGAAGAAGAAGAGGAGGAGGAGAAGTAAGATGTTATGCTTGTGGAAAGAAAGGACACATGTCTTGGGAATTCCCTGAGAAAAATAAAGGAGGAGGTGAAGATCACATTTCAGAAGCACGGAGAGGTAATGTTGAAGCAGAAGGAGCATAGGATGGAAGAACCCTAATGTTGAGGAAGGTTCTCTTAAAACCACAAGCAGAAGTTGAAAGGCCAGTGCAGAGGAACTGTCTCTTCAGACCAGCTTGCAATACTAAATAAAATGTATGCAAGGTGATATTTGATAGTGGGAGCACTGATAACTTAGTATCCACAGAGATGGTGGATAAATTGGAATTGGAGACAACTTCACATATTAAGCCATAAAAAGTCTCCTGGTTGTAGAAAGGACACTAGGTAATGGTGACTAGACAATGCTTGGTTGAATTTAGGATAGGAGGATATAGAGATGAAATTATGTGTGATGTAATTCCCATGGATGTATTCCATATTTTGTTGGGAATACCATGGCATTTTGATAGGAATATCATTCATGATGGGAGGAATAATACATACACCTTGGAGAAGAATCGTAGGACACACATGTTGTTGCCAATAGAGGAGAACAAAGTGAAGGAGGAATCTAGCACAAGGATGCTTCTCATGAGCGGGAAGAAACTCCTAAAGGAAGTCAAGGAAGAACATGAGATGCAGTTTGTTGTGGTGAGGAAACCCAAACTTATCCTTACAAGTACTTCAATGGACAATTTGTGTGAAGAAGTTAAGGAATTGTTGGATAATGTTGCTCACATAGTGGTGGATGATTTTCCTAACTCATTTCCACCCATCAGAAGTATCAGTCACCATATTGATTTGATACTAGGAGCAAGTCTTCCAAACAAAGAATCATACAGGTTGACACCTCGAGAGAATGAGGAAGTGAAGAACCAAGTCCAGGAACTGTTAGACAAGGGTTTGGTCAGAGAAATATTGATTCCATGTGTAGCACCAACTGTGTTGAGTCCAAAGAAGGATGGAGGATGGAGAATGTTTATATCCTCAAGATCCATTAACAATATCACCATCAGGTATAGATTTCCTTTACCAAGAATGGATGATTTAATGGACTGTTTAAGTGGAGAAAATTTATTTTCTAAGATAGATTTGAAAAATGGATATCACCATATTAGAATGAGATAAGGTGATGAGTGGAAGACAACATTTAAGACAAATTAAGGTTTGTATGAGTGGCTTGTTATGCCATTTGGATTAACCAATGTCTCGAGTACTTTTATGAGGCTGATGAATGAGATACTGAAATATTTCATTAGCAAGTTTGTGGTTGTATATATGGATGATATAATGATCTTTAGCAGGACTAAAGAGGATAATTTGAGGCACCTAACACTAGTGATGAAGAGAGTACAACAGGAGAAGTTGTTGATAAATCTGAAGAAGTCCTCTTTTATGAAGACATAATTCATTTACTTGGGTTTTGTGATCTCTTCAAAAACTGAAGATGGATCCAGAGAAGGTGAAATAAATCAAAGAATGGTCTTCATCGAAGAGTATGTTTGAGGTAAGTATCTTCCATGGATTAGCAAGCTTCTATAGGAAGTTCATCAAAGACTTCAGTGGAATTTGTGCACCAATGATGGATACAATGAAGAAGAAGAAAAAGTATTTTAAATGGACATAGGAAGGGGAGAGGAGCTTCAATATATTGAAGGGGAAGATAACAGAATGACCAATTCTGGTCTTGCCTAATTTTGAAAAGAAATCTTAGGTGAGATGTGATGGAAGTGGAGATGCAATTGGAGCAGTTTTGAGCCAGGATAATAGACCTATTGCCTATTTCAGTGAGAAGCTGAATGAGACCAAGAGAAAATACTCCATGTATGATAAAGAGTTTTATGTCATACTTCAAGCCTTGAAGAAGTGGAAACATTACCTTGTCCCACAGGAATTTGTCTTGTACAACGATAACCAAGCCTTACAATTCATAACCGGATAGGAAAAATTGAATTAGAGGCATGCAAAGTGGGTTGAGTTTAAGAAGAATTTTAGTTTTGTCATAAAACATATTGCTGGGAATGATAACAAAGTTGTTGATGAATTAAGCAGGAGATGTTTGATTCTACAAGAATTTTAGGGGAATACCTTGGGATTTGAACACCTTAAGGACATGTATTGTGATGATACAGATTTCAAGGAAGCATATGAAGCATGTGAAAATCCTGTGTTGAGAGATAGAAGCCAGTGGACAGAGTACATGATTCAAGAAGGATTGATATTCAAGGGAAATCAGTTGTGCATACCAAAATGCTCAATGAGGGATAACCTTTTGAACGAAAAACATAGTGGAGGATTGGTTGGACATTTTGGCCATGTTAAAACATTTGCAAAGTTGAGAAGCTCATACTATTGGCCATGTATGAGAAGAGAAGTGATAAAGTTTGTGAACAGATGTAGAGTCTTCCAACATGAAAAAGGAAAAAGACAGAACTCTGGATTGTATCAACCATTGCCAATACTAGAGAGGCCTTGGCATGCAATAAGAATGGATTTTGTGTTGGGACTACCAAGAACGCTAAGAGGATTTGATTCCATATTTGTGGTGGTGGATAGATTTTGAAATATGGCACACTATATTCCATGCCAGAAGACCAGTGATGCATCACATTTTGCAAATCTATTTTTCAAGGAAGTTGTAAGACTTCACGGTCTACCCAGAAGCATTGTCTCGAACATAGACACAAAATTTGTTGGTCACTTTTGGAGAACATTGTGGAAGAAGTTGGGGACAGATTTTTCCTCCAAATCAAACTATCACCCTTAGAAAAATGGGCAGACTGAGGTGGTAAAAAGAATTTTGGGAAACTTGTTGAGGATTCTAATTATTGAGCACCATAATCAGTGGGATCAAATTCTTCCAAAAGTAGAATTTGCATACAACAACTCACCAAATCGGATCACTGGAAAGAGGCCTTTCCAAATATTGTATGGACTGCAACCCAGGGGAATATCTGAGTTGAGAGACTTGTAACAGAGTGAGATGCAAAAAAGGAGCGCTGGAGGAAAATATTTTGATGCAGAAAAGGAGAGGCTCCATATCCAGATCAAAGGATAGTTGCATAGTTCTAACCAGGTGTACAAATGCAGAGATGATCAACACCACAGAGAAATTCAATTTGAAGTGGGTGATCAGGTTTTGGCACATCTCAAGAAAGAAATATTTCCTAGGGGAACATATAAAAAGTTAAAAATGAAGAAGATAGGACCATGTAATATCTTGAGGAAGTTTGATGAAAACACCTATGAGATTGAGTTGCCAGATGATGTGGGCATATCGCCCATATTCAATGTTTCATACCTGTATGCTTACAGGAAAAATGACATAGAGGGATTAGAAGATCAAGAGAAGGTTCAGTGGGAGAAGCAAATTCCTGTAGAATAAAAACCACAGATGGAGAAGATTGTTGATTAGAGGATCGACAAAAAGACCAGGAGGAAGACCTACTTTGAATATCTGGTCAAGTGGAAGGTACACCCAATATAATATTCCAATTGGGAAAATGAAGCTTCTATTCAGAAGCATCGAAAGTCGGTGCAGGAATTCATGGACAGGAGTCCATGAATTTATTTCAAGGGGATTATGATGTAGGAGCATTATTGGCAAGCACGCAGAGCAGGACCTCTCAGCGTCTGGGAATCTGTATGGAATTTCAATCCTGGAAGTTATGACAGATATTTTGAAGCAGGCCTTAACTCAACGCCGAAAAAATATTTTGAGGCATGCTTGAACGATCATGAGAAAAGTGGGAGTTTCCACTCTTACTCTGGACTGTGACTGCACTAGCATAGCCATCAAGATAATTTTTTATGTAGATAAGTAGTTAGGGGGAACCCTAAGAACCATTTGAGATAAATAGAGGACTTGCACACCCAAATTAGGCTAGCTGCAAGTTAGTAGGAGATTTCTGAGTTTTTCAGTTTTTGTTTTGATTTTAGTTGCAGCCATTTTCACTTATGAATATAACAGAGTAAAATTGACCCAATGCATGGTGTGGACATTGTTTTGCAATTATTTTTTATTTTGTTTTCATAAATGAATTTCGTTATGAGTAGAAGGAACTGTGAATGTTAGGATAATTTTCAATTATTTTTCTTTTGTTGAAGTGGTGCAACATATGCACACAGAATGCAAGGAGTGCATTGATGGGATCCATTTTGATTATGATGTTCATAAGAGATAGCACGGAAATTTGCCTTTGCAAGTAGTGCAAAGAGACTGGTGCAAGGCGTGCACAGTCGTCTATAAGATTTTGAACCTTGCGTAAAGATCTGGTGCAAGGAGTGCACAAATCCAAGATTCGACTAAGTGTTGAAGGGACTTTGCAAGAAGTCGAAGAACCAGAAAAGGAGAATGCTAGGAGGGTGAGAGGAATTTCTTTGAGAAGTCCTTCGAATCCGAGTCATCGAAATCCCTGAAATGAAAGGAGTGCGTGATAAGTCGAAGTCTTCACGAGACCAAGCTCATAAGAGATAACGCTTCTCATAAGTGTGGATGAGATCCAAGAAACAAACTCGCAAGAAGGAAAAACGTCAAAGCCTTTGAATCCTTTGAGAATCTTATAAGTCTAAAGAAAGCATAATCTTAGGGGGAAATATTTGGACCGTCTAATTAGCGTCCAAGCAACGACAAGCAAGTGCATAGGGGGGAAATATATTAGTCATTCGATCTAAGGGAAAAATAATCATAGCCACCCGACTAAGATAAAGTGCACTAATGATAAGCTTTGAAAGTACATAGGAGGAGTGGGGTTAAGAAATCCCAAAATCATTAGAACCATCCATCAAGGGGGACATGTGGTGAGAGATCAATGTTTCATTGACTCGAGACTGATGGAAGTCAAAGGAATACTTATAAGAACTTGCAAAATCGTGATTTGATCACAGTCGTTGATTAGAGGAGGGAGTTGAATTGTATTATTGGTTTTGTTGGGAGTTCACAACTTGGGAAATCGGAATTAAGAGTTATGGGAACTCACTAAATTTGAGTTCATGACTTGATAGTGGCCATCAAATCTAGAGGAGCTTGAGACATTGATTTGGTGCTCCGAAATATCGACATTTTGGGAGTCGGGAGTGAGTGTGATTTGATCTGAGCCATTGGATTGAGGGAGGATTTAAGCCATAAGATCTGAAGCATCAAGAGTTCAGACCTTGAGAGAATTGAGATGGATCCCATCAAGGGTTCCCGATACACGAAATCATGACGTGCTTGGAATATTGGCCCATGGTCATAGTGAAAGGTCACATCGGAAGAAGGAGAATAGAGGGGCTAGCACGGGCTAGGATCCTGTCGAGATTTTGAAGGTCGAGAGAGTTAGGGTGACTCACACACTAAGACCCAATACGGGAAATTGTGAAACACCTTTTGAGTTAGGCGAGTGGTCATAACCATGGTTGCAAGAGGGAAGGGGCTTAGCCAGAGAAGAGCTAGTGCCCGATTGGCATGGAAGTTGAACATCGCTTAGGAGTGAACCCGTGGGTCTCATACGGCCTGCATCTTTGGAGAAAGGACCTATGGAAGTGGTTTTGGGGTCTAGAAGAGACCCAAAGAGTCAATTAGACTGAGTTTCTTGATCAATCCTAGACTGGGAGGTCATGCAACCCTTAAGAGAGAAGGTGGGTCTGCATCATATACACAACCTCTTCTACTAGAATCCTACATATACACGTGCCTGTTATCGAACTAATCGGTAGGTGCAGACACTAACTGATCTCCCTAGATCCACCTATATCTAGAACAAAACACACCAGAACATGACACTTTCCTTAAGTTTTAGATATTGAATTTACTAACCAAAGAGGGATGGGTGACATACCATTTAAATGTCGCTTCCTCTCGCCATTGCCATCCTAGCTCCGTTCCAATGCTCATACAATGATGAACCTACAAAAGAACGCAACCAACCAAAGTGATATCAATAGCATAAACTCAATATAAACCCATGTATGTGATAAAGGAATCATACAATAAAACACAACAAGCTTTATAGGAAAGAATCATATTACTGTATCATATTAAATGTGAAACAGAGATTACAACCATAGCCTTGATGTCGTAAGGTCCCTTCCAACTGTCCTTCGTTCCCGACACACTTCCACTCCAAGAATTCTGAGAGCATAGATCTGATAGCTACCCATAATCTATATTGACAAATCAAATCTCAAATCCACTCTAACCACGGTAATAATTCCAAGCCAAATCCCAAAAGCTCCAAGCTAACCAAAGCTAACTTTCTCCATGAGAACTCTTCTCCTTTTATAAGTTGAACAGGATAAGGTGAGGAGGTTAGGATGATCCCACTAAATCATGAAAGAGAATAAGATCCAATACATTCGGATGCCACCTCACCATGGAAGTTTCTCCTTCTAGAAGATTCGAGAAAACACTCGTTTTTCCCACGTGTAAGCATTCTCGCACCCTACCTATAGTGCAACCTGCGAACTTCTTGCAATCCAGATATGGTGCAACCTGCAAGAATTATTCATTCTCACACCCTACCTATATAGCAACCTGTGAACTTCCTTTTTCATAGATTTTTTCCAAAGGAAAATGCAACTTCTTTTCTCAGGGAAAGTTCTTCTCCCTTCTCTCTTCAGGAACACAGGCCACTAACCCCTCTGAAGGAAACATATAGGTTTACATCATTAACGATCATAGGGATGATGAAAATAATGTGTAGAAGTGGCTTCCTCCATTGTAGCTCACATACGTACGTGATCTCTTTCACTGTCATCCCACGTACACTTAATAAACTAGGGCTTTTTTTAAGCTCTAAAACTTTCACTGTCAAATCTTCTTTTCTACCTGATACTTGCATAACTTCAGATGGATCAATGGGTACCTACAATAAACCTTTCACAAGATAATGGATATTCAATATGCTCAAAGATATTCTTCATAATATACCCCTTCTCTTTTATTTATACTCTCCAAGTAGCTTCCTCTAGGGGTTATCTTCTAACTACTTTACCGAACTTCCTTCTTTTAGGGATAACCCACTTCTAACGAATTTTCCCACTTACAACCACTTTATCCAAACATAGTAAAATCACCACTCCTAGTTGCAACTAATTTATTTTTAATTATTTTCTTTTTGCAACAACTTAACTCATGATTAGCTTCTAGCTTCACCCACTTTGACTAGTCAACTTCTTCTAGGAGCTTCTAGAATAATTTGACTTCTTTGACCTTCTAGGGGATTCTATATAACTTATGAGGGTTCTCCAAATTCACAAGGACATATCTACTCAACCCTGAGGAACTATGTGATGTACCACATATCACTGAAAATGACACGACATGTACTATCCATCTAGAATAGTCTCACTTGAAAATTCACTAGTCTCCATTACATTATTCCTTAAACAAAATTGGGTTCCTTAACCATTTGGAATTCAAAAACCATCTTCCCATGAGTGATTTCACCATAAGAGGAAAACTTTGAGAAATGTATCCAAGAACGTCTTCCTGTGAAGGATTTCACCATAAGGGGACCACTTTGGAGTTAATCCATTTGGTACTTTCTACATAGAAACATGACACAATCATCAGCTGCCTTGGACATGACATCAATGATACAACATCCTTTGACATAAACCTTGACATAAATGACAACACATAACTATGAAAAAACTTGACATCAACCCTTTGACATCAATCCTTTCACATCAATGACAACATAGTACAACTCTCTGCATCAGTTACAAGGATCAACTCAAGAAAATTAAACAAATATGTGTAAAATCAAATTCATGAAGCATAAAAAATTATCATTAATGAATTATCTCACTGCGAATATCTTAGGCCTAAATGGATATTCACTCGAAGATGGATCACTGGGTTGTACAACCTTCTCTAAGATAACCTCTATTGTGGTAGTCACAGTCCATGCGGTCAATGGAAATGGTGGTGGGGGTGGGTGGAGTACAGGTGGTGTGGATGGGTGTCTTGTGTCTGAATCCACTTAGGATGCATGCAATAATACTAATGTTGAAGGTGGGATGTGATGGAGCCTCTTAGGATATACAAATGATTGTAAATCCCTAGGCCTAGAGAATGGTAACCCTCAAGCAACACCTAGGTTCCCAAAGAGTTCAATAATTCTATAGTTAGCAAATATATATGTAGCCTACATACATATTAATAAAATTGAACTATTAGTACGAAATAGTAAAATTTAAAAACATAAACATAAACAATTTGAGAATTATATGATATTTAACTCTACAATTATACATGTGACGCAAGTTACTTTTCCATCCCAGATGGACATTCCTCAACATCGCCTAGTCCCAAATATTGTAGAAACACAAGAACATTAAAAATTTGAGGATGCCATAAAATAAATAAATTATTATGATGAATTTATTAAATGTGATACATGCTTATGTGTGGGGTGCACCCAATCAAGATGTTGCCTCTACTATTTTATTAGCTGTGGGGCTAGGCATTGATGCATCCATCAACATAGGGGATCTATTTCTTGAACTTAACAACTACAAAACAACATACATTAAAATATTGATATAAATTCACAAAATAAAAAATAAATATATAACGATGAAGAACATACAGAGGGTTAAGATACTAACCTCCTCCATGAATCTATGTTGTCCACTAGGATTTCTAGGCCCATAACATTTCTACCCACAGATCGAGCATCTGTGAGGTTCACATGGAAAATTGTTATGTCCATGTGCGCTCTCCTAATTGTACTCTCCTTTGCATGTTGAATCTCCAACCCCTCTATCAATTTCAGTGGCAGGAACCTCGTGTTGAGATAGTGCAACAAAAACACTATGTTGCACTAGGCTACGATTCAATGATGAAATGGCTATTTGTACATGTTGCAAGCTCTCTGGGACAGGAGGATGTTGGGTAGGGGTTCATGCCTTCACCCAAGGGGATGAGGACCTAACATGGGGTCTCTCCTAGAATTCTCTCAGTCATGTGCAGACCCTCGACCCACCCCCCGAAATTCATCATTTTCAAAGTAGTTGACATTCTTACCCAAGATACAATCAACCGATAATGTTCTCATAAAATATAAAGGCATCTCCCTATTATTGCAAGTAGGTTTATCAAAAACCATATACCACCTATCCATCCAATTTTGACTATTCGGGGGATCGATCCACCAGTCAATGGAGATGTGTTTCTTGGTCAATGATAGTTCTTGTCCATTTCTAGGATACCTAAAAATAGACAATATTTGTTGTTTTGAAATGCGTAGTTCTTTGACTTGGTTTCTGTCCAAACCAGTGCTATAATACTCATACATTCTTTCCCTATAACAAAAAATAGAGGGAAATTTCCCTTGGGCACTTGCAATGGAATCAACAATGACTTCCAAAGAAGTGGGCAAGGAGACTTTGCTAGTCTCTCTAGTGTCCCTTAAGTTTTCCTCAAGGGTTCTTAATATAACCAACCACTCAACAATTTGAGTGCTTAAATTGGGTGGTTGTGGTGGGTTGGGTTTTTGATCTTATTGGTTTTCTTTTGAGTAATTCACATTGTCTTGGGGTTCCATTATATTATATATCTTTCAATTTAAAATCCATGGCATGTAAATTAGGTTGTCTTTTAAATTAAAATATATATTTTTTATTCTTTTTTCATTTAGATTCTTGGGAGCAAAAGACCAAATTGGAAATGACTAAATTGGGTTAAAACTAAGATAAATCAAACATACTTGGACACGATGGTAAGATATTCCCTTTGTTCATCCTTTATAGCTACTCTCTATTTTCTCAATGAGAGTCAAAATGCGAGAGAAATTTGTGCAAAATGAGAGCAAATCATGCTCATGGCCTTTTAAAAAAATTTAATAGAAGGAACACACACACTGTTGTTGGGAAATAATACCCTATGGACTAGCAAACTAGGGTCTGATTTGCATGCAGATTTCAACCTTAAAGAAATGACCTTTTAACCTACCACCCAAAACTTAAACCCCTCTTTCAAGGCACATGCATGGAAAGGAACTACTAACCTTTTTACTGATGTTTGGTGTAGATCCTCCGTTGCGCTTTTGTCCGCTTCTTTGCACTGCTCCTTCCAAAGTTAACCTGCAATCAAGACAAAACACTACGCATGCATGCTACTTTTCTACTTGAGGGTTAGAAATTAAGCATAAATTACACAAATCATAAAAAACTCATGCATTGGGACTGGAAAAGTATTATTTTTATTATTTTCAAAATGAATCAACTTACAATAGAATTCGAGACTGGCCACCGCTCCTTGATCGTGATCCTGGGTTCCTCCTCTTCTTTTTCCTCCAACTGCTTTGCATTAATTCTCCTTAGGCTTGAGGAAAGGCTAAATGGTTGGGACAAATGGACTTGGAAAATGGGCAGAGTTTCTTCGCTATAATTTTCCTCTTCCAAATGGTACCCCTACCCCTTATTTTATAGGCTAGAAGGAGCTAGGGTTTTGGACGAACTCTCGGCCATGCATGGCCGGGAGTTTCAGTTAACTGACCCATAGCTTTTTGTCCCATCGACAACTTTCCTTTTTTTGTGCTTTTTTAAGTAAACGCGGGCTGTAGTAGGCCTGCCATCATTCACCCGTGTGCAGTAGTGGGTTAGGGTGCGTGTACCTTTACCCAAAAGGATTTTTAAAGAGGTTTCTCAGTAGATGTTTTGGCAATGAAGGGAAATGAGTTGGCCTGATGCCAGGTAAGCATGTATGGTGCAATTTAGGGTTATAACAGATGCCCCCTAATGTGTGATTTCAGAAGAGCATCTGATGGCCGAAATACATTACCAATTCTTTACCAATCTATACTGATATGTTGAATGAGTGAGCCCAAGAATCAGGAATCGGGAGGTGTCGTCTACAAAATAAAAAATGTCTCAACGAGGCGGGCATACCCATGCTCGGGATAAAATAGAACCATGGCTACCAATCAAATACACTGTAGATCCATGTCAAACAACTAAAGAGTAGCTGCGAATAATACACAGTGGAGCTACATCTCGAAATCAGAAAGATATACATATAAAGTATCCATCTCCCAGAAGATGATTCAGCCTGATGGATGTACTTCAGAGCTCGAGCAACAACTTCAAAATCTTCTAAACTCGGGTAGGAGTGTAATATGAGTGTACAAATACACTACCCAGAGGTCTTCGATGGCTCGTCGGTTATGGACTTGATATTCTTGATGATCGGACTGAAGGCTTCAGTGATTTTGAACAAAGACTCGATTGGACGTTCAGGATGGCCGAGTATGCGGACAAGAGACATATTGCAGAGGGGCCGACTCAGGCTCAGTGAAAAACTTCCCTTGGATAATAGCACGACAAGTGATAAGACTCAGGCAGCATATATGTTTATCATAAGTCTACGAAGTAGGAGGCAATGCAAAATATCCATATGTTTGGAAGAGTAACCAAACGGTGGAGGACACAACTCTATATAGCGAGCAAAGCTTCCTAAGTCCGTACTACATCCCATAGTCTGATGAATCAAACGAACAGATGTTCTTTATCCAAGGGCGACTCATTATGCTGACAATAAAGAAAATACTTTTCCCATCCTCTTTTTGGGGTATATTTGATTTTTTTGTTCTTTTTGATAATTTGTGAAAAAGAATAAAGGAATATTACGTTACAATGGAGGAACAAGCACAACAAACATACAAGCTCAAGGCACAAGGACAAGACTGATGTTCTAGGGAAATGATACTCGGGAAAAATCCTCCAGTGGCCAAAGGTGTTAAGACGCAGAAGCAAACTGTTACAAGACTGATGGGTAAGGTATGCAAATGTGGTTGATAGAACACACAATGGTAACGTCCTTCGATGTAAGTTTAACGAGCCCAGAGAAGGTAAGCTCGGTGGTTTTTCATATTTAGAGAGTCTGAAAAAGCATAAAAGGAAACTCTATTGGGGTACCTTTTTCGACAATAGTCTAGTCGGTTTGAAAAAGGGATAAACTATCACCGACTAGACGTCAATTCAAAACCATTTTAACGAGTGTGAAAAGGACAAGATCACTCGGCTATTTTTTCACTTTTAAGGAGTCTGAAAAAAGCTTAACTATGGACTCCGTCAGGAATGTTCTTCTGGACCATTTTAACGAGTGTGAAAGAATAAGGTCACTCGACGATCTTTTCAATTTTAGGGAGTCTGAGAAGAGATTAACTATGGACTCCGGGGGGATTTCTTTTTCGTAAATTTAGTCCCTCACGCCCGAAAAAGGAATAAAATTATACCTGAGGATACTCTTCTAAAGAATGGGAATTCAATAGAGTATTCCTTTGTTCGTACATTTGATCGTCTGGACTGAAAAAGGGGTAAACGACCGTTGGACATACGTGACTTCAAATTTCAGTTTAACAAGAGTGAAAGGCCACAAGATCGCTCGACAATCTTTTCATGTTTAGAGGGTCTGAAAAAGGCTTAAAAGGAGACCCGTTATGTTTTGGGAGTCTGGAGGGTAAGTCAAAGAGTGAAAAAGACCCATGCAAATGAGGCTCAAACTCATATTCAAGAAAGACTATACGGACTCTCGAGCCCAGAATGTTATTAAAAACGACATGGACACCATAATGCAACCAGGACCTACCTAGGGCATCCATGTTTTGGTAAGCTCTACCACCAAGTTGCGACACTTCTAGAGCAGATATGACGGTTCCGTGTCACAACCGGATGGGATCGATCATATATCATAAGAACAAAAGGCAACGAAATGCAACAGTTGGGATGAAATCCTACCCTATATGCTCAAGTTGATTTTTGAAAAAAATAAAAATTGTATGGACCATCAATATATATATATATATATATTTTTTTTTTTCGAAACTCAATAAAAATTGTCCCGATACCTGATCAAATCCCTCCCATATAACTCCTGGATCACTCTAAATGGTTTTTGGTATAAAGAAACTGATAAAGGGGCCCAAAAAAGTGACAAAAAGAGGCCAAAAAGTCTATAAATAGAAGTTGGTAGCTCATTATCACCATTACTGATTTGGAAATTGACTCTAGAGCCAAAAGACCCCCTTTGCCAAATATCGTGATTCCGGGAGCTACGGTGGACGAAACGGACTTCTTCTTGGACCAAGTAAGTACAAACTCCCTTGTCTTGATATTCAATACTTCTTTTATAGCTTTTAGGTTGATTTTGGGGGTGGGCGTCGACCTCAGAAGGGTCGGCCCTAGGAAAATGTGGGCTATCCAGGGACAGCCCGCGGGTACCCGTGGGCAGAGAAAAACCTGCCCACGGGTACCCGCGACTGTCACCTCTACAGGCCGCGGGTACCCCCCCGTGTGGTGAAAAATCCAAAATTAAACAAGTACTGACCCTCCTTTTTGCTTTTTTGTGTTGGCAGGATGTATGTTCAGTGCAGGGAGAGGGAGCATGAGGCCGCCAATGAGTTAGTGGCTATAGATCCGAATGTTGTGGCCATGCTGACACAGTGCGGTTTTGTAAAATTATTTTTATGTCCGTTTATGCACGCGCAACCAATGCTACTGAATGACTTGGTTGATTACTGGCACCCAGATGCAGAGGCATTCATGCTAGAGGGGAAATCCTTGGTGCCCACCACCGAGGATATTTACTTTTTGACTAGCCTCTCGAGGAGAGGGGAACCAGTCAACTTTCAGACATTTCCTGCGGGGTCGAGCAAAGTCTCGGAGCTGATCGGGGAATATTGTGAGGCTGGGACTGATCATAGGACTTCTTCGGTACCCGTTAGTAGGATTACCAGCCTCGCCCTACAGACTATTTTATCACTCATTGGGAAGATTATCGGCTCAGCGGCCAGGCATCAGGCTTCGCGCGCACAGATGAACTATGCAATCCAATGCATGAATGCACAAATTTTTGACTGGATTACCACACTATTGGAGTGCATGAAGAGTCATCTCACAGCATGCCGATAGCGGACACACAGGAAATTTAGGTTTGGGACCATCCTGTGTTCATTCTTTTTCGAGAGAATTCTGTGTTTTAGTCCTCGGCTGACAGTACAAGGACATCTACCAACTTTCCGCGCAGTATGCATATGGGCAATGTTACTACCGCGAAAGGGTGGTGGAAGGACCGTGGAGGCCTTCGACGACGACTTTTTTGCTTGGTTGTCACAATAGATCCTGACTATTGAGGATTACCCATATGCGGGGATCGACTTTTCCAGAGTTCCAGTGATACCAGTGCCTCCTGGTGAGGAGCGAGGGGAGATGGGTAAGTCTCCACCTGTGTATGTTTTTTTGTTTGCATATGTAATTTTTATGTCTTTTTTGATATATATATCATGTTTTTGTATACCAGAGTTTTTGATGAGTGAAAGTTTATTGCATGCAGATGTGGGACCCGTGCGACCTGCCGACTATGCACGGAATAGGCGCCGCCCATGGCCAGAAGCCGCAGCTACCGCCGCTGGAGGAGCAGCAGTAGCAGGTAACCTAACAACAAGAGAGGCCGAGAAGGTTCTTAGGCGGATTGAGTGGAACTTCACTGCGCTCACTCTCACAGTTCCCATGGTAGAGATAGAGGACCTGCCACCGTCCATGCAAACTCATGTTGTGGGGGCACCTCGGACATGGGTCCGATTGTTTAGCCATTTAGCCCGTGCTGTAGATGATTATAACAGGGCCCATAGGCCCTGAGCAGACTTTTAGACTTTTTATGTTCCACGAGCACCTTATTGTATATATTTTTTGAGGGCATAAGCCCGGTGACTCGTTACTATTCCCACTTTTGAGGTGCTTGCGCCCATCTATGTACTCTGAGGATTTTATGATGTTTATATATGGTTTTTATCTCTTTTTGTGTCTTATGGATTATGTGTACAAGAATGTATTTACATGTTTATGTTCATGATCTTCTTATATGTGAGCAAGATGCCAATCTAAAATGTGATTAGCTAGAGTATCTGTGATTTGATTTAAACTCCTAGGAACATGAAAATATGTGATATAATCAAAGTTACGTTCCAAGAGACGTACCCTAAGGAATCGTCGGTGTAAAGTTGGGTCATGCACCTGGTATATTCTGTTTAGCTGCGACACAACCAGTTGAGCGTCTATATAGACCCGGAGACGAGACATACCCAATGACAAAGTGTCACGAAGCAACTCAATAACTACACTATACTCAGCAACATTATTCGTGGTGTCACCTAAGCATATACCTCCAGAAGATAACAACTGACCCTGTGGTGTAAAGATTACCCAAGCTACGGAGGAAAGCCTCTGCGTGTGTCGACTAGCACCGTCCGCATACCCAACGAACACCTCGAATTCACTTAACATCTACCATATTGACGAAATATAACATCAACGACATGTCCATAAGACATTTTAAAAGAAACGTCAAAAAGTAAAAGTACAAAGACTATACATATGTTACAAAAAGTTACCCACAGTGACCTTTCTATGAGTAATACTTCTTGAGGTAGAGCCCATTTCTAGGCTCCGCCAAAGCATTCCCTTCAAAATCGACCAAACGATAAGCATCCTTTTTTAACACCTCTTTAGTAATGAAGGGTCTGAACCACATGGGTTTAAACTTGCCTGCCCCCAGAGGGTCCTTGTCTTGTTCATAGACCAGGACAAGGTCGCCCTCGAAAAAAACCTGACGACGAACGAACCTATCATATTGACACTTGACCTTATGTTTATGAGCCTCGTTGGCCAAGGCTGCATTGCGGCGCTTTTCATCAAGTTGCTCAAAGTGTACTAACCATTCTTCAAGCGGAGAAGTGTCTGGCAATAACTGTACTGCCAATTTCAGAGATGGGATTTGACATTCGATGGGCAAGACTGCCTCCAGCCCGTAAATGAGTTGGAAAGGTGAGAAACTTGTTGCTGTCTTAACTGATGTTTGGTAAGACCATAACGCCGAGTATAACATCAAATGCCAGTTTGACTTGGTTGAGTTGATAGTTCATTGTAGGATCGTCTTAAGAGTTTTGTTTACAGCTTCCACCTGCCCATTGGCTTGGGGGTAGTAAGGTGATGAATGTTCCTTCCGTAACCCAAGATTTGACGTTAACTTGGTCATCATTTGATTCTGAAAGTGACTGCCATGGTCAGTGACAAACTCTCTTAGGACACCGAACCTTGCTATAATATGGTTGAATAAGAAGAGCGTTGCAGTCTCTCCGTCATCTTTAAACGTTGGCATAGCTTCAACCCACTTAGTGAAGTAGTCAACAACTACAATGATATAGCGGTGCCCCCTTACGGATGGGGGGTTGCATGTAGTGTAATCAATCCCCCACTTAGTGAAGGGACCAACTGTGATGACAGGAAACATAGGAGCTGGATGTGCCCTCATCTTCTGTGAGAAGATTTGGCACAGATGGCACTTCTTGACCGACTCGATACAATCTTTGATAAGTGTGGGCCAGAAGTAACCTGCTCGTAAAATATTTTGGGTTGTTGCCAACCCAGATAAGTGACCACCACAAGCTCCTGTATGAAAATCGTTGAGCACTATGATGACCTCCTCATGAGTGAGACATCGACGCAAGATGCAGTCTACACCTCTCCGATACAACGTATCATTGAGTACGAGATAATTCTTAGCCTGATGGCATATCCGTCGATGCTCATCACGAGAAGCAGAGGTGGGGCACTTCAAATTCTAGAGATAGATGATTATATCTTCGTACCAGGGGTCTGACGATTCAATCAAAAACATATCCCCCCGGATAGGCGATTCCTTAGGCACAACGTCACCTGACTCAACCGGAAGTTACGAAATAAGTTCTATGAAGAACAACGACTTCTTGGACTTTGCTGAAACAAAGTCTAAGTCGAATTATTGGAGGATGACCATCCATCTACTGATTTTTCTGCCGATAACTCGTCGCATCAACATGTACTGGAATGGATTCACGACAGCAATGACGGTGGTCTTGCAAAACAGAACATAGTGACAGAACCGTTGAACAGCATGAACTGCTGCCAATGCAAGTTTTTCTAGATGGGAATAATTAAGTTCCGGTCCTATGAGGCCTCGGCTCAGGTAATAGATCACGTATTCTGAAAACGAATCATCTTCCTGAACTAAAACCATGCCTATAGTTGACTCTGCGGCACCCAGATATAATAGGAAATCCTTTTTATAATTATGTGGCCGTAGCAGAGGCGCGGTTGTGAGGGCGTGTTTTAATGCATCGAAAGAGTGTTGAGTGGCCTCGTCCCAAAAAAAAGGAACATCTATATTAAGTAAACGCATAAATCCCTTGGTGATTTCGGCATAGTTGGCGATGAAGCGTCATAAGAAGTTTGCCTTGCCTTGAAGACTTTGAAGTTGTAAGATTGTGCATGGGGGGGGCAACTGGATTATTGCCTCCACCTTAAGAGGATCCACCATGATCCCTGTTGTTGATATAATGAAACCTAACAAACATCCTGACGTGATGCAAAAGTTGCACTTGTTGGTATTCAAGCGAATCCTGAAGTAGCGACAACGTTCGAAGATTAGTCTGAGGTGCATAGGATGATCCTTTCGCTTGCGAGAGCGTGATGCTAAATCATCTAGATAGGCCTCGACGATATGTTTGAGGTCATGAAATGCAAAAGACATGGCCCGCTGGAAAGTGGCTCCAACATTCTTGAGGCCAAAAGGAATCTTACGATAGGCGAATGTACACCGCGGACAAATGAATGTCGTTTTATGTTGGTCCTCAGGTTTGATTTGGATTTGGTTATAGCCTGAAAAACAATCCATGAATGAAAAGGTCTCACAACCGGCACATTCATCAATGATCTGGTCGATGAAAGGGGTTGGATAATTATCTTTTGGACATGCCTTGTTCAAATCACGGAAATCGGTACATACACAAATCGTGCCTTGTTTCTTATCGACCGGCACGGGGTTTGACACCCATTGAGTCAAATGAATAGGGTAAATGAACCCTGCCTTGAGTAATTTCTGAACCTCACTCTTGATGGTTGTTTCTTTCTTAGGATTAACTGGACGAAGTTTTTGTCGAACAGGCTTGGCATCAGGATACGTTGTGATTTCATGTTCAACTATTTTCGGATCGATACCTGGCATTTCCTCATAAGACCAGGCAAAAACGTCGCGGAATTCTTTGAAAAGATCCTTGTAAATCTGAATCTCTTTGGGGGAGCAATCTGCTCCGACGAAGACATTCTCCACGACGCTAGGGTTTCAGGAGATGTTAATAGGTATGGTTTCAGCGATAGTCGCCATATTCCTTTCAGCATAAATTTCCTGTGTAGCTAAGAGGTTAATAGGACACGGCTGATCTCCCATCATGGTGATAGTGAATTCTCCTGCCTCGATTTGGTGTAACTATGGGAGGAAATATGATTTGTGATGAAGATCGTCGCAAGGTTTATCCGGACTAGTCATTGCTTCAATTACTGCTTCGTCGGAAGGCAAGACTAAGTCTAACGAATCGGTGGTAGTAAGAGAATCCTGAGCCCAAATAGACTCTTGAAGTGGATCCAACTCTTGTGCGGGAGTCAGATCAGGAATAGCTGAAGCTAGCTAGACTAAAGAGTACGCTACTTCAGTAGCCAACAAGGGACTGGACATGCCGGAGTGCCCTGTCTCATCCATCGTGGTTGATGGGGAAGGAAGAATCCATGGATCCTCAAAGTAAGTCGTGCGGAACGACGAAATGTGAAAAATCTCAGCCTTGTGGTGATTCGATATAAAATTGACATCGTTATGAGGAGGTGGGTAATCAAAGGTACCCATCAAGGATGGTCACAAACCAACTCCTACGTTAACGACACCGGGCTAAGGATTATCAATCATGGGAACCGTGGATGCCCCCAAAGCTGGGTCAGGTCTAGAGAAGGACAATTGATCGATGGTCACTATCCGACCCTCGTGTGGAAACAACAAGACTCGGAAAACTGTAGCAACCACAGCTTGCATAGCATAAGTCCAACTCTGACCTAACAAGAGGTTATAGTCGAGGGGAGCATCGACTACTTCTACTTCAATGCAGACGGTCTTCCCTCATAAATGCACAGGGAAAGAAGGAACGATGCCATGTGGTCGGAAAGAATGACCGTTGAACACAGTGAGGAGAGTAGGTGACGGAGACAAAGTGGGATGACCAATGGCTTTCCAACATGCTAACGACATAACGCAAGTCAAAGCGCCCTCGTCGACCACCGTGCGAAAGATATTCCGTGTAAAAGTTTTTGCGGGATGAGCCACTACTATCTGAAATGCGACGTGGTAAGGCAGACGAGGTTTCAAGTCGGTCATATATAACATGATGGTACCCGGGTTACAAGTCTCAGTAGAGCCTAAAGTAATCAACAAGGCTTTCCTCTGAGCAGGGCAACTTTGGAGGACCTCTAAAGCAGACATTGCACAAGGGGTTTGTGATAAATCTTCCACCACAGAGTAATTCTGGGCGGCCCTTGCATTTGGGTTATGAGAAGCTTTCTTAAATGCACCCTTTGGAATGCGTGTCATTGTTTCACCCAACGTCTTCTCGATCTGTAAAGGAAGAGATGGGATTTCAGCTTCTTTACCCTTCTCAGAGGCGCTTGGTTTACTATAGTCGTGTGCTCTAGTTGTTATTAAAGAATCACCCCTAACCATATATATGTTCGCGGATGAGGAGTTGTTTGGAGGAGGGCAGGTTTCCTGGCTACCCCCTTTGGCACTTGTAGAGGCTTGAGTTAAATTTTGCCCATGCTGAAAGGGATTAGTCAACACGGCTTACTGTTGCTGTGTGACAAACTTTTGGGCCTCTGCAAGTCGAGGACATAGATGGGTCGGGTGGTCTTCCGCACACAAGTTGCATGGATACCTCACCTTTCGTTTTTCCGTGGTGCCCTCGCCAGCATTATCAGTGGGTTTTTTCTCCCCCTTACCCTTCTTTCATTGTTTTTTCTTCCCTTCAGGTTGTTGGGTGGCCTTTGGGTTAGTCGTCTGCACGGAGTGTACTTCCGACGTTTGGGTAGGAGCAGCAGCCAAAGCAGTAGTCTGGCTGGCCACTGAGTGTTGTATAGATAACTGTTGCAATTGTTTTGTCAATTTCTCAGCGGGCTTGGTTTGTGCCGAACCAACGATACCATCAACATGTGGTCCGACTCTCTGTCTAGTTTTATCCAATATCAATCGTGGTGCATACGGAAGGATGTTGTATAATAAACTAGACTGAGAATAGATGAGATCAAACTGTTGAGCCCTCATGATGGCATATTCTTAGGAGAAAACTCCTGAAGTCGCGACTTCCTTGGATAATTGGGGAACTAAAGACTTAAGGAACCACTCAAGCAGGAATGCTGGTGGAACTGGTACTTGGATTAGACTCTTTTGGCATTTCCACTCTTGGATATGATCAGAGATATGGTCTGTTGTCGTTTGTTCAAAATTGGCGAGCAGCTCCGTGCCCACGTCGTATCTCACAGGTAACTGGAAATGGTTAAGGAAGGCCATAGCTAGTTCGTCAAAAGAAGAATATCTTGAGCGATCATGCTCGATGTACCATTTCGCGGCACTCCCGATAAGAGTGCATTGAAACAATCGCAACTGGACGGAGTCATCCTTCAATGAGTTAGATGAACACCAAAGATGGAAGGTAGTCACGTGATCACCTGGATCTTCGTTAGGCTTGGCCTCGAACTTTGGAATGTCCGAAGGAAACTTCGTTGGCATAGGAGGCCAACGTGGATCGTGACAAATAGGATCATTTAACAACCATGTTAAATTTGGCAAGTGTAACGTCGCCAGGAATGGTAGTTTGGGTTGCTGCTGATAGCCTAGGAAAAAGGGTCCTGGAGTTTGACTGGCACTAGGTTGCCAGGAAAAATTTGGCTGCTGGCCCGGATTCTGGTAGAAACCATGGCCCTGACCAACGTAAGGATTTTTCATATATGGAGACATCATTGGCTGATTCCCCATAAAGGACATAGGATGTTGGGCATTCATCATGTTTGACGGACTTTGGGAAGGATTACCCCATGCCGGTCCTGATGGGAGAGGCATAGAAGTCTGTCCAGGGTTCCATTGACTGTGGAAAGAATCACCCCAGAATGACATTCCAGAGGAAGGAACGGATCCTTGTCCTGAGTTCCAAGGTCCTGCTATATGTGCCCTCGACGCAGGAATAGTACCCTGTGCCAGAGTAGACTGTCCAAAGTTGGGAGTGCCCCCAGATGGGAAAGTAATGGATGTGAAAGTGTTGTTACCAAACGTCCCGTTCCAAACAAATGGTGACAAACCTACCGGCAGAGTTTGCGCAGGTGTTCCTTGACTCCCGGCTCCAAATGAACTCGTGGGTGCAGGCTGCCCTGTGGACTGCTGATGCAGGCCACCAAGCGAAGGGGACGAAGGAGAGATATGACCTCCAGCGTAAGGAAAAGAATTAAAAGGGACAGGAATGCCCCCAAGTTGACCTTGTAGAGGAGCGTTAGAGCTCCCTACCCCCAGACCCAAAGTCTGTAAAGTGGAGTGAGTGAGTGCAGGACTTGTGCCCGAACTAGGCATCCCGTATGAAAACTGAGAGCCTGTCGCACTAGGTGTGAAGGGATTTGTGGCTGCCGCGATAGATGGGGTCGGTCCACTGTGCGACGTAGTTGCGGTCGAGACCATGGTGGTCCGGACCGATGACAACAAGTTAGGAGATGCTTCTCCTGTGGTAGCAACGGTGGTGGGAATGGAAGAATTCCCAGAGGAAGTAATAGCGTTTGTTTCCATAGCTGTGTGAGGCACTGACAGGCGTTCGTAAAATTGAATTGACACAATAACTTGTGGCCAAGTATCAGTGGTTGGGGTTTCAACCGAATCAAGATTGGCAGTTGATTCCTCTATGAGTTGTTCGGGCACAATGGTTTGTAACCTGGTTTCTTCGAAATACCATCGTTGGTCTAGCTTCTGCCTCAATGGTGGCAGGGGTGGCTCCAGTATAACCGGCGGCAGGCCCAGAAGCCTTCGTGACTGGCAGAGCTCTGGATCCTCCACTGTGTGAGAAGATCCATGACACGCTAAGGTATTCTACACGATCAAACAGTAACACACACTAAAAAAGAATCCCGTAAGAGATAAGACAAGCAATCACTAACTATTTTGAAGAACAGTTACAACAACCAACACTAGAGCAACTTACCGGTGCAAGTGCAACTCGAAAACGGAAGCACCCTATGGGTATATTCTGCAAAGTGTGGCCCGATGTCTGTCCTAGGTACCGCAGTATACCCCTGCAGTCACCCGTGTATGTCCCTAAAAAGATTGGAAACTAGTTTTCCAGCACGCGTACAGTCACCAGGTGGGTACAATTGATAGTCGGGTAGACCACAATGAGCAGGGTATCAAGCCCGAAACCTGTCAAGGGTATCGAGAGAAAATGGTCCAGAAGATGACTGAGGACCTCGAACAGATTCGAGACCCACGAAGCCCCGTGGAAAATGCAAACAACGGAATCCCTCAACAAATCCTCGATATGTGTTCTCCATTACGCTTGGTCCAGCTTTGGAGGGGTTATCTCCGCTACCTTTCCTCACGCGACCTCRTGTTTATCCCCTGTGTTAGAGGGGGTTCCCAGATGACTTCCACGTAACTGGACTTCTACACTCCCTATCACAGACTCCAATGTTTGGTTTTGAGTGGCCTTGGAGAGTTTCCTCTCCAACCTATTCCAAGGCCCTAGTCCTGAGCTAGTGTATGAACCCTACAAACAAAAAGTCTAATAGATTTTAAATTAGCGTTGCTTTTATGGGMTTTTTTACGTCACAAGGTATGAAGGTGAAACTGATGGTGTGTAAAGACTCAAAGCAAAATGAATAAGAAATGCTTGGAAACAAAAACTTTTACAAAAAATGCAAAAACCAACAACTTTTCACCAAGAAAGATTTCTTTTTCTTTTTGAATTTTATAAGATTTCATGCAGCAAACATAAAGGAATTTCGCTCAATCTGTGAGATACTTATGTGCTAAATGCACTGCAAAAACTTATGAAAAAAGACTTCTTCCTATCTATTGATGCAGCAACACAATCTTCAAACAAAGAAGAAAATGAAAAAGAGATATATATTTTTTTTATTTGAGTGCTAAATGAAGCAACAAAGGGAAAATGCCGACAAGCACAAAACCAAGAAAACAAAATAAAATTATGGCTTAAAGAGCAGATCACAAAGAAACAGAGAAAAGACACACAATGGTAATCAAGAAAGCACCGCTTCTTACACTTGTCTAAAAACCATAAAACATAATTTTTATTTTTTTTTTATCTTTTCTATCACCTATCAACTAGGAAAAAACAGGCTAAGGGTAAGAGGCCCTAACCTACTGACTATGCAACCCTAGACTCAAACCCCTGAGAGGAACACTTCTCACCACAGGAAGGGATGACTGCCCCACCCTGATTGAAAAGCAACCTATCAAGCCCGCTACTGTCACTGAAACAGCACGCGTGCCAACGCGTGCTGACCTACAACAACGCACGGGTACCCGCGGGCTACACTTGCACATGCCGCGTGTATGTATAAACTCTAAGACAAAACTAAACACAGGCAGCCCAGACCTGGAAAAGGCCTCTGGTATTGACAACCAGGGTCTCTTGAAGGATTGGATGCTTCTTCTTTAATAGAACAGAAAAATAATTGCAAAGAATAAAAAAACACAATAAAGCAAACTGAGACCAGAGTTTGTACCAGCAAGACTCAAACAGGATCCAAAAAGCCCCCTGAGAATGTATAATTCTGACAGGGAAGAGGAGGACTGCCTCTTAAGCTTTCTGACTCCTACACGCTACTGAAACCTCTACAGCAGGCGTTCAAACGCGGGCTATAGAAGGTTAGGGCATGGGTTACACGCGTGCAGGCCTTCTGCAGGCCGCGTGTACCTCTGTGTGTCCCAATAATTGTCGTCAAGCAACAGTCAAGGAAAAACTGGTATAAAGAACCAGGTTCCCTGCTAGTTCTGACCTAATAGAAAACAAAGAAACAAAGAAACAGAAAATCTAATCCTTTAAACTACCCAAAATCCTCAACTAAATCTGGAAACCCTAAGAGTATCTTCCCCAGTGGAGTCGCCAATTCTGTTGTTGGGAAATAATACCCTACAGACTAGCAAACTAGGGTCTGATTTGCATGCAGATTTCGACCTTAAAGAAATGACCTTTTAACCTACCACCCAAAACTTAAACCCCTCTTTCAAGGCACATGCATGGAAATGAACTACTAACCTTTTTACTGATGTTTGGTGTAGATCCTCCATTGCACTTTTGTCCGCTTCTTTGCGTTGCTCCTTCCAAAGTTAACCTACAATCAAGACAAAACACTACGCATGCATGCTACTTTTCTACTTGAGGGTTAGAAATTAAGCATAAATTACACAAATCATAAATAACTCATGCATTGGGACGGTAAAAGTATTATTTTTATTATTTTCAAAATGAATCAACTTACAATAGAAGTCGAGACCGGCCACCGCTCCTTGATCTTGATCCTGGGCTCCTCCTCTTCTTTGTCCTCCAACTGATTTGCGTTAATTCTCCTTAGGCTTGAGGAAAGTCTAAAGGGTTGGGACAAATGGACTTGGAAAATGGGCATAGTTTCTTCGCTATAATTTTCCTCTACCAAATGGTACCCCTACCCCTTCTTTTATAGGCTAGAAGGAGCTAGGGTTTTGGACGAACTCTCAGCCATGCATGGTCGGGAGTTTCAGTTAATTGACCCATAGCTTTTTGTCCCATCGAAAAATTTCCTGTTTTTGTGCTTTGTTAGGTAAACGTGGGCTGTAGTAGGCCTGCCAGCGTTCACCCGTGTGCAGTAGTGGGTTAGGGTGCATGTACCTTTACCCAAAAGGATTTTTAAAGAGGTTTCTCAGCAGATGTTTTGGCAATGAAGGGAAATGAGTTGGCTTGATGCCAGGTAAGCATGTATGGTGCAATTTAGGGTTATAATACACACATTCTTAGGAACATACACATGTTTTTTCCACTAAAACAATGTGTCAATCATTGTGGAGGTTTGATGACTTCCAAACCTATAGGTTTAGCAATGCGTGCGCATTCCTAAGAATGTGCATGTGTTCGTTTGAGTGCCTATTCATTCTGACTCGCTTGCCACTTTTTCAACCATGAACTTCTTTGAATCACCCATTAATAAATAGATTTAGTATATAACAGAGGTCGAACATACCCTATGGATTAATACAATATTCATAACCTAAAAAAGTGATGATAAGGTCATAGCCTTGTCATCATGAGGATATGTTCATCACATTTCAACGAAGAGGCTAATTTCATCAAGCTATTTGTGTCAGATTGTGAAGACAATATTTCTGCATCACGTTGTGACAATAGGTGACAACAAGGTTATTTTTGTGACACTGTGAAAACAAGGATATGTTCGTTACACTGAGAGGAGAAGGTTATGTTTTTCACATTGTGACGACAAGGCTATGTTTGTCACATTGCAATGACAAGGCTATTTTGTCACATTGTGACGAAAAAGCAATGTTCGCCACATTGAGAAAATATAGCCATTTTCATCACATTGTGATGATAGGATATTTGCATCACATTGTGACAATAGGATATTTGCATCACATTGCGACGATAGGATATTTGCGCCACATTGAGATGACATGATATTTTCTTCACATTGAGACTGTGACGCTATTTTCATCACATTACAATGGTAAGGATATATTTGTCACATTGCAACTATAAGTATATGTTTTTCATATTTCAATGTTAAGGCTATGTTCATCACATTGCAGCGACGTGGCTATCATAATCACATTACAACAATTGGGCTATGTTCAACACATTGCGAAATTACTATGTTTTCCATATTGTGATGTTACTATGTTCGTCACATTGCAACATTATTATGTTCTTCATGTTGCAACATCTTCTTTTATAAGTGAGATTGCAATGTCTGGTTATGTTCGTCACATGACAAGGTTGGTTTATGTTTGACACATTATACAAAGAAAGTTTTCCCCAAGTTTTAAAAACAATTGTAATGATTTTTTTTTCCTTTGTCAAAAATATAGGAACTTTGAATTGATGTGATTTATTACATAGAATCCAACTTAGATCATATTTGTTCTAACAACACTGATAATAAAAAAAAAATTAACTTCAAAGCTAATGATTTTTACTTGTTCTAAAGACATTGATAGAAAATCATGTTGAACTTTGTAGATGATGAATTATACTTGTTATAATGAAATTGATAATAAATTTAATTAATTTATAATTGTTCTAAGGACATTGATAGAAAATCATTTAATAATTTATACTTTTTATAAGAACATTGGTAGAAAATCATCTAGAACTTTGCAGATGATGAGTTATAAGTAGGAATACATTAATAATATATAATTAAATTATTAATTCATTAATACCTAAATTTACATTGACCATGGTTGAGTATGGTTAACTATGACCATGGTTTCTTATGGTTGATGGTGACCATGGTTAACTTTGGTAGAACTTGGTTGAATTTAGAAAGGAAAGGTTGACTATGGTTGACCATAACCTTGCTTGACCATGAACATGGATAATTATGGTTGACCATGGCCATGGTTAACTTCCATTGACCTTCACTATTATTGAATTTTGTTGACTATGACCATGGTTGAGTATGGTTGACAATGGTTAACCATGTTTGACAATTGTTGTCCATAGATGACTATCGATGACAATAATGCATTAATGTATATTGTAATGTATTAATTTATTAATACATTAATAAATTATTAATTAATGAATTGTTTAATTATTTATACATTAATAAAGTAATACATTATAATAGTAAAAGTACATTAAAAAAGTATTCATTTTGATTTTAGAATTATTTCAATCATTTATTAAATCATTACTAATAATTAGAAAATAAACATTTTTTAAAAATTCATTACATATAATAATCTTTTGTTAAAATGTTTTTAACTGAGAATTATCAATGGAACATTTGATTTAACATATATCTACCCTCATTTCCGATTGGGTTAAATCCAATTTATCTCATATCCCATTGGGTTACATCCAATTTATTTGGCCATCCTATGAACTTCCTTACAATTTTATTGCCAAAGTGTTCGAACATTTTACATTTTTATGGATTATCTCTCAATATTATTTTTATGGGTTATCACTCAATATTCCTTTTTCCTTGGTATTTCAACATTTTACATTATTATGGATTATCACTCAATATTATTTTTTTTCAACTCAATGTTGTATGTTACATTTTTATGAGTTATCACTCAATATTATTTTTTTGCCATTTCAATGTTGAGAATATTAGTTACATAATTTTTTCTTCTGAATGTATTAAACTAACTACATGATAATTATGAACGAAAAATTTCATTTAACATTTATGGACTCTCATATCCCATTGGGTTGCATCGAATTTATTTGGCGTGTCAGAGAAATTTCTATTTTTGTCACACTAGTTCAGTGGGAGTTAACTGACTAGTTCTATTTTAAAATTTCTATTTTAGATCATCACTATTATGCTATTATGCATGCATGAATTATGATATTATGGAATTTTATGTCATATATATGAGTGTTTTCCACTCATTCATTGTACCATATTGATCATATTGGTCATAATTGTATCAATCATTCGATCCTTGATCGACTCATTGGAGTAGTGTGAATCTATTTTCTCATTCTTCCATATTGAATCTCTCTTCCTTTCTTGACAAAATTTATTTGTACTCTATTTAGATAGATATCATGTCTAGGTTTCAATGAAACATTGAAATGGTATCAGATCTACGCTACTTAGAGAAACCCAAACAAGCCAAAGAATAAGAAAAATCAGAGTTTCGGCGACCAAAATCCGTGGTTGTACATTCGGCAATGATTTCTCCCAAAATATTAAGTTTTTGAGGAAACATATCGCAAGAGAAGTAAATCAACCCATTCTACAACTTTTTTTCAACCGTTTGATAAATTCTTCACCGCTTTCTCAGAAAGGAAGTCAGAAGATTGCCTCTTGAAATTGATACAAATCTGTGGTCGTACCTTTCTACAGTGATATCTCCCAAAATGATAACTTTTTCAAGAAATGGCTCATGAGAGAAGTAAATAGACCCATTATGAAAGTGGGTTTTCAACCATTTTGTGATATTCCTCACAATTTTCTCATAAATTAAGTCGTAATATTGTCTACTGAAACTTATACAAATTTTCACTTAAAGTTCCTTTCTGCAGTGACTTCTTAGTTTTTCACTTGTAGATTGAGAGTAAATTTTTAGGGGTTGTCATAAACAATGGGAGAGATCTATAGGAAACCTATTATACATTCAAACTTGGTGGTAAGCCTCACATCATATAATTATTTTGATTGGAATCCCAAGGAGAAATTCCAACTTAGAAGGAAAGGACTGTACAACTTGACAATGGGGACAGAAACATAACCTACATCAACAATTGATAATATGATATGGGAGAACCAAAAGGGTGAAGCCACAAGAATTGTTCTTGAATTGATATCAACTGATCTATGGTTTCATGTTGCCACATGAAAGACTACAAACGAGATCTAGACCACCTTGGAAAGTTTGTTTGGAAAGTAGGATCAGATGAGACATCATATGCTGGAGGTAGAGTTGAATACTTTGGATTCTAAAAGTTTTGATAATATACATGATTTGTTTACTAAGTTTAAATATTCGATAGTGAGCTTAGGATATTGTGGTATTGACATGTCTAAACAAGTGGACCAATTTATTCTAAAAATATGGGCCAATCTAGGACCAAAATATGTTGTCTATGTTTCCACTTTCCATTCAGGAAGGTATTTCATGGGAACAAATTGGAAGATTCCTACAATGGATTAGTTCATTGATTATATAAAACATGATTAGGAAAAACACATTCACATGGACCTAATCAAGGATCCCAAATCACATGTACTCACCATGCATGATGGAAAAGGATCATCCAAACAGAACATGAAGGAGAAACATAATGAGAAGGAGGGATATTCCAAACCCTTCAATGATTATTTAGGTTATAAATACTCTTCAGATTCCAATAAGAATAAGAATAAGGTAAATTCGTTCACTTAATACAATAAATCAAATCATGAAGAATCCACATGCATGAAGAAACAAACCGATCTTATGGCACATGCACTTCAACAGAACAACCTGTGAAACTTCATTCCAGAAGGAGTCAAGAAGCAGAAGGAAGAAGATCATGCTCCTAAGAAAAGTAATCATCATGCTCTTGTTGCAACTAGTTCCTCATCGAATTCATGGATTATATATTCTAGTGCATCCCATCATATGGCAGTGAAAGATGAATTTTTCTCTTCCTTGAGTCCATGCTCAAGACCCTGTATTGTCATGGGGGGTGATACACCAGTAGCAGTAGAAGGAGAGGGGAGAGTGGAACTGCATAATGGAAGTTTTGAGAATGCTTTACATGTTTCAAATATTTCTATTAATCTTCTCTCGGTTTATCGGATCACTCATAAAGGTAAAAATGTTGAATTTACATTAGATTCAGTTTTTGTACTTGACATGCATGACAATTCCATCATTGCAATTGGTGAGGTGGATCACAAGTCAAGGTTGTATAAATTCACTAATTTTTCTAATGGTGACTCCTCTTTTCTACTTACACATAAGGAGAGTACTTTACATGAACCTCTAGTGCAACATGTAGATACTCTTATGCTTCCATTAGTTTCATACATTAGAGATGATTCCATACACTCAGATTATGTACATGGAAATAAGAAGGTAGTAAAATCATATAAGAAGCTAGCACCGAAGATTTAGCAGATTCCCAAGAAGGCACATACCACACTTCAGGAAATAAGAAACCTTGTATGGAATCCATTGGATTCGAGGGTGACTCAATCTCAACATGATGATCCTTCTCATGTACTCTCATCTTCTGAACCTACGATGCCCATGCATTGCTATATGTTTCAATCTTATGATCTGCAACTTTATAGTGAGGTTGTGGGAAATCCATTATGGCAAGAAACCATTAAAAGGAGTATGACTCGCTCCTAAAGAATCATAATTGGGATCTGGTTCCACTTCCACCATAAAGAACTATTTTCAGGTGCATATGGGTCCATAGGATCAAGAGGTACATGGCTAGAAAGTTTGCTAAAGGACTTTATCAGATCCATAAATATTTCTACATCTTCACGAAGACTTTTAGTGAGTAGAAATTTCAGAATTTGTGAGATCGTCTTCTATTTAGCTAGTAGTTGCCTTTTCTTCTTTTAATGCATTTTCTTTTGGTGGGGGGTTTTATTCCCATCTGGTTTTCCCTCTTTCCTCATTTCTATTCAGTGTTAATTAGTTTCATTGTACATGATTACCTAACATGTCCTAGTTTTTGGGACTCATTTTTACTCCATAGTGATGTTCAGGGGGGATGTTGGAGAAATTTCTATTTTTGGCACACTAGTTCAGTGGGAGTTAACTGACTAGTTCTATTTTAGACTTTCTATGTTATATCATCACTATTATTCTATTTTGCATGCATGCATTCTGCTATTATGGAATGTTATTCCCTATATATGAGTGTATTTCACTCATTCATTGTATCATATTGATCATCATTGTATCAATCAGTTGATCATTGATAGACTCATTGGAGTAGTGTGAATATATTTTCTCATTCTTGCATAATGAATCTCTCTTCCTTTCTTGATAATATTTTTTTGTACTTGCTTTAGTTATATCTCATGTGCATGTTTCGATGAAACATTGACATGGCCATCCTCTAAACTTCCTTACAATCTTCTTGTTCTACTTTAATAGATCGCAAATACAAATTATGAATCTATTGTAATTGATTTTTAGTTTTTAAAATGTATTTTTAAATCTTTTATTAATTTTTTAAATATTAATGTTTTTTTCCACTTAATTTATATATTTTTAATTTATATATTTCAAAACCCTTTAAAATATATATCCATGTGAGATAATAAAACTTACAATGGTAGCCAATTTATTTTCTTAAATGAAATAGTTTGGAATCTATATATGAATATTTTTATTTCTTTATATAAAAATAATGAATAACTATAATTAATATTAGATTAAACTATGTTATAAAAAATTATTAATTCTATTCATTTTAATTTTAGAATTATTTAAATAATTGCTAATCATTACAAAATAATCCTTTTAAAAAATTCATTACATATATTAATCTTATGTTAAAAGGTTGTAGTTGAAGGTTTTTACATGAGAATTATCAATGACACATTTAATTTAACATCTATCTAATCTCATATCTCATTGTCTTACATCCAATCTATTTGGCCATGCTATGAACTTCCTTACAATCTTCTTGTTCTATTCTAATAGATTGTGAAAATAAGTTGCTTCATCTCACTATAAACATAAAATGTTTAAATTACATAAACTTTGTTCTATTCTAATAGATTGTGAACATAAGTTGCTTCATCTCACTATAACCATAAAATGTTTAAATTACATAAACCGTTGAAAATAAATTTGAAACTTTTCATAGATGAAGAATTACATTGTCTCTTAATTCTTAAATATTGCAGCCATAGTAGAATCAATTAATTTGATCAAATATTAAACAACCCAATCCAATCAATACCCATTCAAAAAACTAAAGGTAATCCAAAATAAATATAACACAATAAACACATGAAGAATGAGTTTTTTACACCATATTTATACTTTTGTACTTCAACATTTTACAACATATTTACAACTCTGTAATTGAACTTTTTTACACCATATTTACAACTTTGTACTTGAACGTTTTACATCATATTTACAGCTCTGTAATTGAACATTTTACACCATATTTACAACTCTTTAATTGAACATTTTTTAATACAATATTTCATTTTACCTCATCTTTTATATGGCGATTTGAGTGAGGGATGTTTTTGGATAAAATTAGACATTGCTAATAACACTAAAGATTTCATCACCTAGTAGTATATTTTCAATTCTAACAATAAATCTATAAATAAATATGTACCATACTCCATGCAAAACATTTTCTCATATATAACATACATGTTCTATATGACATATATGTGATATACACTATATATGCCATATATGTCATATATCATATATATTGTAATATATATTCCTTATATGTGATATACACTATATATGTCATATATCATATATACTGTAATATATATGCCACATATGTCATATATAATATATATGCTATATATGTCATATATGTCATATATCATATATATTGTAATATATATTCCATATATGTGATATACACTATATATGTCATATATCATATATATTGTAATATATATGCCATATATGTCATATATAATATATATGTATAATATATATTATATATATGACAAATGTGTCATACATATTATATATGGCACATGTTTCATACATATTATATATATGACACATGTGTCATATATATTATATATATGACACATGTGTCATACATATTATATGTGACACATGTGTCATATATATTATGTATGACACATGTGTCTCATATATAATATATATGACACATGTGTCTCATATAATATATATATGACACATGTGTCATATATATAATATATATGACACGTGTGTCATATATATAATATATATGACACATGTGTCATATATATATAATATATGAGACACATGTGTCATATATATAATATATATGACACATGTGTCATATATATAATATATATGTCACATGTGTCATATCTCATATATATAATATATATGATACATGTGTCATATATATAATATATATGACACATGTGTCATCTATATATAATATATGACATATGTGTCATATATATAATATATATGTCACATGTGTCATATCTAATATATATATGTCATATTTATTAAATGTGACATATGTTGTAACATACCAGATATAAAATGTATGCAGAACAAAAATAAAATGCTAGTAATGGCAGAATAACAACAATATAACCAGAACATTAACCACAATAACACTTAAATGATATAAGAATAACAATAGAAATAGCAGATTGAATCTAAAAGAAATATTCACGAGCTTCTTCTAGGGGGAAACCTCCAGTTGAGAAGAGCTCTATTACAATAATATCCAAGCTAGGGTTCTCATACGATCGACTCTTATTTATACTAAAAAGAAGTATCTAGAGGAAGATCCTTCTAGACGCAGAAGCTTCTATTAGGTATTCTTACATCCACCTTATTCTATTTTATTGAAAGGCCTTATTAATATTGACCTTTATTACATCTAAATATATTGTTGTACATATGTGCGGGTTAGGACCCTAACATGTCTTCCCCCTTAAAAACAACCTTGTCCTCAAGGCTTGAGATGAAGAAATTGTTGCAGAATGGTAGTTGGTTCCCAAGTGGCATCTGTTGGAGTTGTATCTTTCCACTGGACTAACACTTCCTTGATGGTTCTTTGATGTAGGTAACACTCATGCTGGTCCAAAATTGCTTCTGGTTGTAGCCAAATGGATCCTTCTTCAACTAACGCTGGAAGGTTGGTTTGAATTTGGCACTTAGCTCCAATCACCTTTTTTAAGGATGAAACATGAAAAACATGATGTAGCTTCGAATGGCTAGGCAAAGCTAACTGATAGGTGAATTGTCCCACACTCTTAAGCATGGTACAAGGACCATAAAATTTGGGCACTAGCTTCTGACAATGCTCGGCCTTGAGGGAAGTTTGCTTGTAAGGTTGCATTCAAAGAAAGACCTGATCCCCTTCTGCAAATTGACATTCATAGTGACCTTGATCTGCTTGTTTCTTCATGCGATTTTGTGCCATAACCAAATTCTCTTTGAGGGTATAGAGAATAGCCTCTCGAGCTATAAGTGTTAGGTCAATCGCCTGGACCTTCGAGGCACCCTGTAAGTATAAGAGAACTGAAGGTGGCTTATGTCCATATACTGCTTCAAAAGGAGTCATGTGTAGTTGTATGGTATGAAGTGTTGTACCACCATTCAACTAGGGGTAACCATTGAGCCCACTGATTTTTCTTTTCCGAGGCAAAACACCTCAAATATGTTTCCAAACACTTGTTGACAACTTCTGTTTGGCCATCAGTCTGGGGATGATAAGTTGTGTTGAGATGCAATTATGTGCCTTGTATCTTGAACAGTTCTTGCCAAACATTGCTTGTGAAAGTTGGGTCATGATCAGAAACAATAGAGTGTGACATGCCATGAATCTTGAAGACTTGATCCATGAATATTTGAGCCACCGTGGATGTTGTAAACGGGTGTTGAAAGGCATAGAAATGAGCATACTTGGAAAGGAGATCAACAACCACCATGATGATGGATTTATTTCCTGATTTGGGTAAGCTGGTAATAAAATCCATAGAGATATCCTTCCAAATAGCAGGTGGAATCGGGAGCAGTTGTAGTGTGCCCAACGATTTGACTGTTTCTCCCTTGTTTCGTTGACACGCGTCACATTCAGCTACAAAATTATGAATGTCCTATTTCATGCCATCCCAGAAAAAGGAACATTTGACCCTGTCATAGGTTTTGGTGAACTCAGAGTGCCCTACTGTGGGTAACATGAAGCTTAGAAAGTACTGTGGATTTAAGGTTTGACTATTTACTTAAATACAAATGGCCTTTGTATTGAAGTTTGTCATGGAGCCCAGAGTACCCTGGGGAAGCTGGAGCATTGGACTACAATTGTTGGATCAACTGCGAACTGTTGGGATCTTGTAGCCATTCCTGATGAACATCTTGGAGCCAATCTGGTACAATGAATGAAAGAGAAAAAAGAGATCCTTCATCTTCATATTTTCAGGAAAGTGCATCTGCAACCACATTGTCTTTGCCTTTCTTATAAATGATCTGATAATCATATCCAAAGAGTTTAGTCACCCATTTTTGTTGTTCTAGGGAGGAAATGCGTTGTTCCAGAAAATACTTGAGGCTTTGATGGTTTGTCTTAATTTGGAATCATTGCCCCAATAGATAAGGATGCCACAGATCCACGTCATGCAGAGTAACCAACATTTCCTTTTCATATATGGATCTGCCCAGATTTCTTTCAGATAGTTGCTTGCTAGTAAAGGCCAAAGTTCGACCCTCTTGCATAAGGACAACACCAATTCCTTTCCCTTATGCATCACATTCCAACACAAAGGTATTTGTGAAATCGGGAAGGGGGAGGATTGGAGCGGTGCACATGGCCATCTTCAAGGTTTGAAAATCTTGAGCAACGACTGGAGTCCAAGTGAAAGAGTTCTTTTTGAGGAGAGTAGTGAGAGGTGCTGCAATCTTCCCATAATTCTTAACAAACTTGAGATAGTACCTTGTTAATCCTAGAAATCCATGCAAGCTCTTAATAGCTTCAATCTTTCTAGGATCCACCCTGACGCCATCTTTGTCAACCAGATGACCCAAGTATTCTACTTCTGAGGCGCCAAAAGAACATTTAGACTATTTTAGGAAAATTCGGTGCTGAGAGAGTAGATGGAGAACTCGATCCACATGAGAAAGATGGTCTGCCCAGGTTTTTCTATAGATGAGGATACCATCAAAGAAAACTAAGACAAAATGGTGGAGAAAAGGATGGAAGACATGATTCATGAGGCTTTGGAAGGTGGAGGGAGCATTACACAAGCCAAAGGGCATGACCAAAAACTCATAGTGGACCTCATGAGTTCTAAAGGCAGTCTTGGGGATATCTGCCTCTTTCATACGTATCTGGTGGTAGCCCAAACAAAGATCCAATTTAGTGAAGAATTGGGCGCCACTCAATTCTTCCAGGAGATCATCAATGACAGGAATGGGGAATTTGTCTTTGATGGTAAGTTTTTTGAGGGCATAGAAGTCAAGACATATTCTCCAAGAAACTTCTTTCTTCAGGACCATGACCACATGAGACAAATAGGGGCTCATACTAGGGCAGATAACGCCTGCATTAAGGAGTTCCTGGACCATTTTCTCAATCTCATTTTTTTGGGAAAAGGGGTGACGATATGGATGGATATTGGGAGGAAGGCTTCTTGGTATAAGGGGAATGGAATGATCATGAACACCAAGGGAAGGAGGGAGGCCTTGGGGAGTGGAAAAGACCAATTGATGTTTAGAAAGGATGGCTTGGAGGTCTTGCGGTACCAAGGGTGTCTTTGTTGCTTGTATGACATGGAGTTGGGCGATAACAATAGAATGACCCATTTTGAGCATCTTTTCAATGCAATGGGAACTAATGATATCAGGTGAATCAACGGTGATGCCTTGGAACTTATATTGGTGGCACTCCTGGTCAAATTGCATGGTTAAGTATTTAAAATCCATGAGAATGGGACCCAAAGTCCTTATCCAGTCTACACCCAACACAATGTCACAACCTCCCATGTCGATAGCAAACATATGGGATTTCAGGTGGTAGTCACCAATTTGGAGACACACATTTTCACAACGCCCTCCACATTTCATGGAACCACCATTGGAAATCATGATTTGGAAAGTATTGATGGCATGGATGTAGAAATGAGTTTCTTGGGAGATGCGGCGATGAATAAAATTATGGGTGCTGCCAGTATCAACCAGAATGATGACCTTCTTATGCTTGATGTAACCGATTAGCTTGAGGGTTTGGGGAGCGGAGAAGCTAGTGAGAACATTGAGGGAAATGATTGGTTCTACTTCGAGAGGGTATGAGGGAGGGTTTATGTCAGTCGATTCAGGTGATTCAGACATAGAGGGAGTTTCTTCATCTTCTTCCGAAATCTCCTCGGAGATGGCCGTAAAAAGATTTGGTTCTTTACACTTGTGGACCAGGAAATATTTGTCATCATAGATACAACAAAGGCCTTTGAGTTGGCATTCAGCCATTTCAGCTCAGGTCAATTTTTGGATATTTAGTGGAGCAGAGGGAGCAGTGGGATTTACTGGTTTAGGGCGGGGGATGAAGGAGGGTTTGCGGTTTTGAGAAGATACAACCTATTGTGCTTCTTTATCTCTTTTGGTATCCTCCACCCAACTCTCAAGCCGAGCCATGAGGACATGGGCCTGAATTTCATCCTTGAGGTCATTGATAAAACACTCTCGGAAAAATGCATTAGACATGCCCTCTGTTCTAAAAGCGAGGCGCTCAAAGGAAACTATAAAGTCTACCACTATTCCTAATTGTTTTAGCTTTGTCAAATGACCCAAATGGTTGGTGTCAGTGTCAAAACATTCATAAATCTCTGCCACAAATTGTGTCCAAGCAATATACCCTTGATGCGGATTTTTTTTCCATTGCCACCATTGCCAAGGTTCTGTTGGTATGTTTTACAGGCACCGTATGCTTGTCATTGATGGCAAGTACAAGAACGATGATGTCTTAAGTAAAGGTATAATGTGCTAGGCAGGCACCAGAAGTATTTTGGGGAGACGCAACAGAGAAATCTCATGAAGATGAGAAGAGATAGTGCAGAGGTACACACAGAGTGCTTGTTCATTTGATGGAAAAAAGGAAGGCAAGGAAGATCCGCAACAATGATCGAATGGAAAGATCGAAGTGTTGGTCTGACTCCATCTCAGATTTTCGGATACTGGGATTTCGGATACCGGGATTTGTGGATCTCAAGAACTCTTACTACAGGAGTCCCGAAGTCGTGAAATGTGAAATTGCTATATGCTAAACCATGATATAATCTCAACCGTTGGATCGAGGAAAAAACTGGACCATCAATCCAAGAAGGATACGTGGTGAAAGATCATCCTTTTTCTGACTGGAAAGTCAAAGGAACGGGGTTCCCTAACCTCTCGAACTCGCGATATGGGAAATCGTGAAATAACCTTAGTCGTCAAATCGAGGTTTGATCTAGACCGTTGATCCGACTCCATTTCAGAGTTTCAAATACCAAGAGATGGAGGAGTCAAGTGTCAAGACTCCTCATCACAGGAGTCCTGAAGTTGTGAAGTGAGAAAAGCAGAAAAGATGATCTGACTCCATTTTGGATTTTTGTAGACCGGGACTTGGAAGTGTTGAGAACATTCACATCAAGAATGTTGAAATCACGATATGAGAAATCGTTAAGTGATCTGGGCTGACAGATCCAGTAGGTGAATCTGGCAGACCACATCCGAAAGGACAGGTGGAAGACTATGACACATGGCACGATCAGACAACGACAAGTGTCAAGTTGATTTGGAATTTCAGGCCACTGGAAATCACAATTCAGAGTGACACGTGATAGCCACTCAGGTCATGACACATCATCGAGTGACACAAGACTGACCTCACTACGAGAGTTTTTTCTTCAAGAGTTTTAACTCCATCACTCCCCCAAAGTCCCGAAGTCTGAAGTCCCAGAGTAGAGAATAGTTGTCTGATCACCATGGTTCAAGGACTGTTGATCTAGAGATCAAAGCACTTGTGTGATTGGATATTGGTCATATTCTGATGGTCACATCATCAAAGAACTATAGAAGAGAGCTTGAAGCGCCAAGCTCCATTTTGGAGTTTCTGGGATTGGGACATGGAGCGTAAAGAAATATTCACATCAAGGATGTCGAAATGTCGAATTGCGAAATTGTGAAAGCACTTTATGGATAAGCACTTGGTCATCGATGGTGTTCACATCGTCGAAGAGCTGTAGAGAAAATCTTGGACTGGCAAGCTCCATTTTAGAGTTTCGGGGACTGAGAATTGGAGAGTCGAGATGCCTCGCAACAGGAATCGCCGAAATGCGAAAACACCTTTTGGTGTAGGCTGTGGTCACAACCATTGGTCACATCGGTGGAAGATGGAGGAAGGAGCTAGTGCAACCAAGCTCCATTTTGGAGTTTCGGGGATCGGTAAATGAAGCGTAAAGAAACCTTAACCATAGGAATCGCTAAATTCTGAAATGTGAAACGGTGAAATAAACGCAAGACCCTATGGATTCCATCCAACGGTGCAGGTGATTTTGAATATGATCAGAGGGCTACTGTTGCACTTTACAGTGTAACTTCTGGAAACGAATGATGGTCTTTTCCAGAGGATGATCTCGACTATGATGAAGAAGCTGAAGAGTCTCAACTGCCAGACAGGCCAAGGAATCTCAGCATAACACCCAGTGATGATGGACACGTGGGATGAACCGCCAGAGAAGCTGAAGGGTTGCATGATGATCAAGCAAAGCACTCGACATTAGGAGGAGATGCAAAATAGAGAGAGGATGTGGAGGCTCACAGCTGTGAAGCGGTGGGATTGTGGAGTGGAGTGAACACCCCGAGGTGGAGAACATTGCTATGGTGAGAGCATGCAGAAGCATGGCGCATATTGCATGCACAAGGAGAACAAAGATGATAAGTATGTTGAACAAAGAAGAGATGGAGTTGTTGTTGTTGAGTGTGATTAACGTGTGAAGAAGGAGGCAGAGCACAGCAGTAGAAATGCACATAAGAGGTGTGGTGCATTGAATGGACATGGCACATAGAGAAAAAATGGTAGAAGAACATAAAGCGTAAGAGGAGTGTGCAGAAGACATTGATGCAGACAGAGCTGTGCAGTGTAGCAGAACAATGATGAGACTGGTAAGTTTTTTAATAACTTTATATTGATGTAATAAGTGGTATTAGCAAAGATTTATATTTCAGGGTGGTAGGGAGGTGCTAGGGAGGACGGTTGTCCTCAGAGGTTCAAGTGGGTGGTTGAACACAATGAGTTGTAGCTTCCATCTGGTTGCAGCCAGAGAAACTAGGGTGGCAGGGTGGTGCAAGGGAGAACTGTTGTTCTTTGTTATGCAGGTTGGTGCCTATATGACTGGAAGTTGGTGCTTCCATCCAGTTGGTGTTGGAACACTTGGGGAGTTGGTGCTTCCTTCTAGTTGGTGCTAGAGAAACTAGGGAGTTGGTGCTTCCTTCTAGTTGGTGCTAGAAAAACCAGATATTTGGTGCTCTCAGGAAGTAGAAGGTTGCAAAACAGAGGTTGTAGCCTCATTATGAGTTGGTGCTCATATGTATGATAATGTAAAGAATGTAAATATTCCTTATCATATAAAGAAGAAGAGGTTTTTACCCTTTATGGGTTTCCTCAGGAAATATCTGTCTCAGGGTATCTCATATGTGTGACTAATGTTGAATGTTCCATTTCTTATTTCCCTGGATTATTGTGATTTTCATTGAGTGCTTTGAAAAGAGTTTAAAATAAGCATAATTGTTTAAGCATGGTAACAACTGATTCATCCCCCCCCCCCCCCTCTCAGTTGTCCAAGACGTTCTTGATCTAGATGGAGGACACCATATCAAAGTTTGGCCAAGTCATCTTTAATGTTGTATAAAGAGAAGTAATGTTCCATTTGAGTTACCCAACCAGTGGGCTATGAGCCATCAAATTTGGTCATATCCACCCGTGGAAGGCATAGGTCACGTTGAAAGTGATGATTCTACAAGGTATGGGAATGAGAGGAATGGTCACCTTTAGTATGTGGGGGTGAGGAAGAGGAAGGGTTATCTGTAGGGATATGAAGTTTGGTGCAGAGTGTTGAAAAGGCTGATTGAAGCTGGGTGGTGAGGTCTCTCTGGATTTTTCCCATTGAGGACTGCATGGTTGTATTGATGGCGGCAACATTGGCACTGAGTCGTTTCACTTGTTGTTGGGTCTCAATGAGACTAGATTGAAAGGTGTTGAAGTGAGATTCCAAGTCTTGGCTACGAGTATGGGCCATGAGGATGGGGGAATTGAAAAAGGGGCGGGCGGGGTAAAACATTTTTGCTGAAAAAATGATATGGATGAATGTGATAAGGGCGAAGAGATGAATCCAATGGAATAGGTCTGAAATAATGGTGATTTTTTTATTTATTATGGATTTATACTCCGTTCTGAAGAATACTGCAGAGAGGAAATGCCCAAATGCTTAACCAAAAAGAAATGTGTATTTACTTGGCAACCTGAACATAGTTGCGCGACAATAGATCTTGTCTGTTTTAATTTTTTTATATTTATGTCCCCAAGGGTTAGGTATTCAAGGGTTCTACAAACAAGGGTTTTCCTTGTGCTATAGCTCTCTGATATATGTCTAGGGTCCAACAGTAGTACTCGACCCAATATCTCAAGGCACTAACTAAGGAGGATAGATCGTACCCTTAGCCGTACTACCCGACTACCTAGGTACTAGAGAGTATCTTCCCTAGTGTTTTTCTTAGTGACACTATAACAATCAGGTGGTCGATTGGTTTATCTAAAGAGGGATTCAAGTAATCTAGGTCGATCCATACACAGGTGTTATCTGATGTGCTAGCACTCGAAGGGGTACCAACAGGGGTTACAAGGGTGGCCAACAGATGTGCGCTTAAGTACCACTTGTATTTCATGTGTGTATGAATCCCTCAATCGTGGGTTTATGCATGTAACAACAGATCTCTGTGGCTTAAATATGTAGGAATACATCTCTACCCTGGAAAAAAAAATTAACCCACACTTTCTGCCGAGGAAAGTGCTCTAATACCACTTGTAATATACCAGATATAAAATGTATGTAAAACATAAATAAAATGCTAGTAATGGCAGAATAACAACAATATAACTAGAACATTCACCACAATAACACTGAAATGATATAAGAATAACAACAAAAATAGCACTTTGAATCTGAAAGCACTGTTCATGGGCCTCTTCGAGGGGGCAACCTCTAGTTGAGTAGATCTCTATTACAATAATATCCAAGCTAGGGTTCTCATACCATCGACTCCTATTTATACTAAAAAGAAGCATCTAGAGGAAGATGCTTCTAGAAGCGGAAGCTTCTATTAGGTCTTCTTACATCTGCCTTATTCTATTTTATTGAAAGGCCTTATTAATATTGACCTTTATTACATCCAAATATATTGTTCTACCTATGTGCAGGTTAGGACCCTAACACATGTGTCATATATAATATATGTGACATATATGTCATATATATTATATATATATATATATGTCATATAACGTATATAATATATATATCATATGACATATATAATATATATGACATATATCTCATATATATTGGCATACAGAAAAAATGTGTCTTAATTGTTTTTAGTTTTCTTTCGTGTCCCAAGTGTGGTGAACGAATTCGATCAAAAAGGAATGAAGACATCATTTTGTACATAATGGTGTATCTTAATTATAGAGGGGTTTCTGCAGTGCAACATATTAGATATCATTTTTTGGGGGGGATTAACTACGTAGAGTAAGTCTTTAATCTATGACCCATATCCATGAGCATTAGTTGCAACTAACCAATAATTCTCATGATTTGAATAGTCCAATTAGCACTCATTACATCGGGTGATGCTCACAAGGGTGAAGAAGTGGGATTGAAACCAGGGAAATGAATCACATAGCATCAATCATCACTTTTGGGGCTTGCACCCAGTAACCAGGACTTCTCGGGTGGTCACCCATCCCAGGATGCCTCTAGCTCAAGCATGCTTAACTATGGAGTTTTCCCCACAATCAAGCCCACTTAGCTTGCTACCCCATTTGAAAAACCTTAGAAAGTATTGTGCCTTATGAACTATATTTTTAGAGCTCCATTCACTATTATATTTAAGCATAGAGGGGATTTCGCAGTGCAACATATTAGATATCAATTTCTTTTTGGGGGGGGATTAACTGCGTAGAGTAAGTCATTAATCTATGACCCATATCCATGATTATTAGTTACAACTAACCAATAATTCTCATGATTTGAATAGTCCACTTAGCACTCATTGCATCAGGTGATGCTCACATGGGTGAAGAAGTGGGATTGAAACCAGTGAAATGAATCACATAGGATCAATCATCACTTCCGGGGATTGTACTCAGTAACCAGGAATTCCTGGGTGGTCACCCATCCCAGGGCTTCCACGTGATCATCACCCGATGAAATGAGTGCTAATTGGACTATTCAAATCATGAGAATTATTGATTATTTTCAACTAATACTCATGGATATGGGTCATAGATTAATGACTTACTCTACACAATTAATCGCCCCCCAAAATGATATCTAATATGTTGCATTGTGGAAGCCCCTCTATGCTTAAATATAAGACTGAAGGGAGCTCTAAAAAGATATGTCATAAGGCACAATACTTTCTAAGGTTTTGCAAATGGGATAGAAAGCTAAGTGGGATTGATTGTGGGAAAAAATCCACAGTTAAACACGCTTGAACCAGAGGCATCCTGGGATGAGTGACCACCCGGGAAGTCCTGGTTACTAGGTACAAACCCCAGAGGTGATGATTGATGCTATCTGATTTATTTTTGTTGGTTTCAATCCCACTTCTTCACCCCTGTGAGAATCACTCGATGTAATGAGTGGTAAGTGGACTATTCAAATCATGAGAATTATTGGTTAGTTGCAACTCATACTCATGGATATGGGTCATAGATTAATGACTTAATCTACGTAGTTAATCCAAAAAAAATAAAAATTATATCTAATATGTTGCACTGTGGAAGCCCCTCTATGCTTAAATATAAGAGTGAAGGGAGTTCTAAAAAGATAGTTCATAAGGAAAAATGCTTGCTAAGGTTTTGCAAATAGGGTAGCAAGCTAAGTGGGATTGATTGTGGGGAAAACTCCACAGTTAAGCACGCTTGAGCCAGAGGCATCCTAGGATGGGTAAACCACCCGAAACGTCCGAGTTACCGGGTGCAAGCCCTAGAAGTGATGATTGATGCTATGTGATTCATTTCACTGGTTTCAATCCCAATTATTCACCCCTGTGAGCATCACCCGATGCAATGAGTGCTAAGTGGACTATTCAAATCATGAGAATTATTGGTTAGTTGCAACTAATACTCATGGATATGGGTCATATATTAATGACTTACGCTACGCAGTTAATCCCCCCCCAAAAAAATGATATCTAATATGTTGCACTGCGGAAGCCCCTCTATGCTTAAATATAAGAGTGAAGGGAGCTCTAAAAAGATAGTTCATAAGGAACAATACTTGCTAAGGTTTTGCAAATGGGGTAGCAAGCTAAATGGGCTTGATTGTGGGGAAAAATCCAAAGTTAAGCACACTTGAGCCAGAGGCATCCTGCGATGGGTGACCACCTGGGAAGTTCTGGTTACCGGGTGCAAGCCCCGAAAGTGATGATTGATGCTATGTGATTCATTTCATTAGTTTCATTCCCACTTCTTCACACTGTGAGCATCACCTGATGGAATGAGAGCTAAGTGGACTATTCAAATCATGAGAATTATTGGTTATTTGCAACTAATACTCATGGATATGGGTCATAGATTAATGACTTACTCTACGCAGTTAATCCCCCCCCAAAAATGATATCTAATATGTTGCACTGCAGAAGCCCCTCTACGGTTAAATATAAGAGTGAAAGGAGCTCTAAAAAGATAGATCATAAGGAACAATACTTGCTAAGGTTTTGCAAATGGGTAGAAATCTAAGTGGGATTGATTGTGGGAAAAAATCCATAGCTAAGAACGCTTGAGCTAGAGGCGTCCTGGGATGGGTTACCACCCGGGAAGTCCTGGTTACCAGGTGCAAGCCCCAGAAGTGATGGTTGATGCTATGCGATTCATTTGGCTAGTTTCAATACCACTTCTTCACCCCTGTGAGCATCACCCGATGCAATGAGTGCTAAGTGGAATATTCAAGTCATGAGAATTATTGGCTAGTTGCAACTAATACTCATGGATATGGGTCATAGATTAATGACTTACTCTACACAGTTAATCCTCAAAAAAATGATATCTAATATGTTGCACTATGGAAGTCCCTCTATGCTTAAATATAAGAGTGAAGGGAGCTCTAAAAAGATAGTTCATAAGGCACAATACTTGATAAGGTTGTGAAAATAGGGTAGCAAGCTAAGTGGGCTTGATTGTGGGGAAAACTCCATAGTTAAGCATGCTTAAGCCAGATGCATACTAGGATGGGTGACCACCCGGGAAGTCCTGGTTACCGGGTGCAAGCCCCGGAAGTGATGATTGATGCTATGCGATTCATTTTGCTAGTTTCAATCCCACTTCTTCACCCCTATGAGTATCACCCGATGCAATGAGTGCTAAGTGGACTATTAAAATCATGATAATTATTGGTTAGTTGCAACTAATACTCATGGATATCTGTCATAGATTAATGACTTACTCTACACAGTTAATCCCCCCCAAAAATGATATCTAATATGTTGCATTGCGGAAGCCCCTCTATGCTTAAATATAAGAGTGAAGGGAGCTCTAAAAGGATAGTTCATAAGGCACAATACTTGCTAAGGTTTTGCAAATGGGGTAGAAAGCTAAGTGGGATTGATTGTGGGGATAAATCCATAGTTAAGCACGCTTGAGCCAGATGTGTCATGGGATGGGTGACTACCCAGGAAGTCCTGGTTACCGGGTGTAATCCCTAGAAGTGATGATTGATGCTATGCGATTCATTTCGCTGGTTTCAATCCAACTTCTTCACCCCTATGAGCATCACCCGATGTAGTGCATGCTAATTGGACTATTCAAATCATAAGAGTTATTGGTTAGTTGCAACTGATACTCATGGATATGGGTCATAGATTAGTGACTTACTCTACACAGTTAATCCCCCCCCAAAATGATATCTAATATGTTGCATTGCATAAGACCCTCTATTCTTAAATATAAGAGTGAAGGGAGCTCTAAAAAGATAGTTCATAAGGCACAATACTTGCTAAGGTTTTGCAAATGGGGTAGCAAGCTAAGTTGGCTTCATTGTCAGTAAAAATCTATAGTTAAGCATGAAAAGAAAGAGGTGTCCTAGGATGGTGACCACCTTGGAAGTCCTGGTTACTGGGTGCAAGACCCATAAGTGATGATTGATGCTATGCAATTCATTTCGCTAGTTTCAATCCCACTTCTTCACCCCTGTGAGCATCACCCGATGCAATGAGTGCTAAGTGGACTATTCAAATCATGAGAATTATTGGTTAGTTGCAACTAATACCCATGGATATGGGTCATAGATTAAAGACTTACTCTACGCAGTTAATCCCCCCCCAAAAAATGATATCTAATATGTTTCACTGCGGAAACCCCTTTATGCTTAAATATAAGAGTGAAGGGAGCTCTAAAAAGTTAGTTAATAAGGCACAATACTTTCTAAGGTTTTTCAAATGGGGTAGTAAGCTAAGTGGGCTTGATTGTGCGAAAAAATCCACAATTAAAAATGATTGAGCCAGAGGTGTCCTGGGATGGGTGACCACCCGAGAAGTCTTGGTTATCAGGTGCAAGCCCCCGAAGTGATGATTGATGTTATGCGATTCATTTCGCTAGTTTCAATCCCACTTCTTCACCCCTGTGAGCATCACCTGATGCAATGAGTGTTAAGTGGACTATTCAAATCATGAGAATTATTGGTTAGTTGCAACTAATTTCAAATCATGAGAATTATTGGTTAGTTGCAACTAATACTCATGGATATGAGTGATATATTAATGACTTACTCTACGCAGTTAATCCCCCCAAAAAGAATGGTGTATTATAATGTTTATAAATTTATAATATAATAACACTATAAACATTATTAAATAATTATAATAAGCATTATGAAATAAGCTTTAGGAAATAATTCCTTAAATGTTAAATGGTTATTGTTGTATTAAATTAATGTGTTATATTTAATGTTAAAATTTGTAATAAGTTTATAATGTTTATAATATAATAACATTATTAAATAAACTTATTATTAAAAAACATTTATTTTATAATATTTATATTTAATAATAATATAATGTTTATATTCTATCTGTAATATTATAATAATGTTTATTTAACTTTATAATAAAGTTAAATAAACATTGTTATAATATTACAGATAAGATTATGATGATGATGATTAACATCCACTGGGATCGAATTGGTTTATCATACCTAAAGAGTGTAAATGATTACTTGTGATTCTTTAGAATTTGGTTTTTATGCTCGAAAAACATTAAAAGAAGCTTTCCAATATCACCATACTTTTGTTGAGTTAAGAGGTTAGGAAGGTTGGTAGTGTGACAAATATTTTGAAAATGAGATCTAATATCGGTATAGGCTAGATAATCTAAGAGAAAATCCTTTTCATATTCAACCTTCTTAGTGACAAAAAGGTGACACACTCTTTCATCCCATGGCATTTTAGGAATTGACCAATGCCTAGTTTCACTATGGAGCTCGTGAGAATTTGTTTTTATCTTAGCAATGCTTATTTTTTTCTTTACACTTGGAAAAACAGATAGATAATTTTGATCTTCTAGATTAGGGTTGATTACATCCTTATAATACCTTAATTTTCTATTTCCCTCTAACTCTTTATCACACCACATTTTCTCCTTAAATTTTGATTTGACGAATTTTTTGAATAATATCTTTATTCTGCGAAATAGTGTCTTCCATGATTCCCCAATAGTTTAGCCAAGACTGGGCATCTTTATGCCATCCTTGCTTGAGTTGATGGTGGTTACGAATCAATTTTGAAGCAATTTTAGGAAGCCTCTTATCTTCCATGTTGTTTAACTTGTTCTTATGCATTAGGTATCAAGTAATAGCGATTCTCCCAATAGGGGAGAGGCTTATTTCTAAGAGGAGGATGGGATAGGGATTATTTCCTTCAATTTTTAGATTATAGGTTATAACATTATTTTGTATTTTCTCCATCTTTATCCAAGATTCACTAGAGATACTACATCCCGAGACTTCAGATCCATAAAGAATAACATGTGTAACAAGAGTCTCAAAGAGGAGTTTCTTCTTATCCCAACTCCAAATATCAATTGATTTACAATTTTTTCAAGCCCATACTAAGCTTTCCATCCCCCAATAATCCTTTTCTTAATGTTATAATTCCAATTGAGCTTGTGGTGAATATCAATTCCAAGATATTTGTATGAAGTCACTTCCTCCAAGTTGTTGTCGTCATATACGAAGGTATCATAAGTGATCTTAATGGATTTAATAATCATGAACTTAGCCTTATCAATAGTAGCAGTCATACCCATATTGGAGCAGAACTCCTTGAGGATTCTTAGTTGGTTTTCAATATCATGGGGACTCCTTTCCATAAGAATGATATATTCGGAATAAAGAAGAAGATTGATGAATATACCAGTGAGAGTAGGGATGACACAACCTACTTTTTCCAAGAAATATTCTAACTTGTTAATGCATATGCCAAAAAGGGTAGGGGACAAGGGACAACCTTGTTTTATTCCAATATTGTAGTTAATCTCTTTTGACCAGACCTCAATGTTTTTAAACTTAGCAATAATGTTCTCATACATCCTTATTGCAACAACCCTCAAATCGAGAGACACGTTTATCTCTTCGAACCTATTCCAAAAGTTTTTCCTAGGAAGAAGGTCAAAATATTTTCTAAAGTAAAAAAAAAGATTGGTTTTAGTATTGCAGAACTTCTCTGCAATGATCCTAAAGGTAAAAAAATGGTCCATAGTTGAATGATATCTCCTAAACTAGGCCTACGCTTTAGATATTTTACTGTGAATTTCTATCCAAAGGATAATCTTATTTTCCAAAATAATTCCATAAAGCTTGGATAAAATTGGGATAATCATAATGGTCCTATAATTTGAGGGAGTGTTTCTATCCCCATTTTTAAAAATAGGAACAGCGAGGCTTCATGTCCAAGGTTTAGGGAAGCCCTGCTTGACTCCTAAATTGAAGAGCTTGTGTATGTGAGGGATAACGATAGGTCCTCCGATTTTAAAAATTTCATCTTTGTAGCATTCAATGTCCTTATATTTCCCATTTGCAAGCTCCTTAACCCCGAACTCTATGTCATCTAAAGAAAAAAACTTCTTCCTTTGTAGGGACTATAGGAATTGTGTCCATGGCATTATGGAACTCGTAAATACTTTTAAGGTAGGAATTCCAGTCCCTTAAGGGAATCCTATTATTTTCTTTAGTATTGCGGTTTAGAATTTGGCTCCAGAACTTCATAGGATCCAATTTATATAGTTGTGAAAGTTGTTCTTTCCTTTTATTAATATCTAGTACGTTTTTTTCCTTTCAATTAGGGATATTTACATATTGATCTTATCGAGTTTTAAGAACTCATTAGAAGCATCCCTAATGGATTTCCTAGAAATTTTACATTATTTATCATACCGAGGGTTGGTCATTCTATTATTCCTTTTATAGGACACCTTGAAAGAGAACTTGTTAATAGAAGTGGAAAGGGCAGTTGTAAAATTATGATAGATTTCTTCAATTTTTTCCTTATAAGTTAGGAGATTTAATTTACTATTTAAATCCTTTAAGAAAAGATCAACTTTATTTTTGTCAAAGCACAAATTCCTTTGATTATAAGAATTCTCTTCAATGGCTCTCATGTGCATGGAAAATTTTAGATTCGGGGTTAAAGGTTTATGATTAGATTCGGGCTCACGGTCATTTAAAAGTTCAAAAGTTTATATTTGGTTGGAAACGGGGATATCATATATCAAATAATCTATGAGACTACTACCTAGCCCATGAATACAAGTCATCTGGTTGGATTTTGGCCACTTCATTACTCCGTTGCAAATTATTATGCCTTGAGAGCTGCATAGCTTGACCAACTCAGTGCCAAACAAATTATCAATTAGGTCTTTAGAGCTTCTTTTGTAGCCATTAGATAAAACAAGGTCCTCACCTAGACATAAAGGATTATGGTTGGAATTGGTACTTAAAAGAGTAGCTTGTTTAGTTGTAGTCTTGACATTAAAGTCTCCTAGAAGGAGGATATTACGTTCATTTTTCAAACTATAAATATCTTGTTCTAAATTATTATAGGGACAATTGTTATCTAGATTGTTTTTCTTATAAAAAATAGAATTAATAGGTGCAAAATAGAAAATTTCTATATACATATTCTTAGCATTGGTGTATGAAATTTCTATCCAAATGTACTAATTGAGAGGGTCAATCTTATGAAGTTGAATGTCAGGAGAAATGTTCTTTCTAATATAACAAGTTATGCCTCCTATCCCTCTATAGTGGGATTTTTTCTTCCATGCTGACCACAAGACAAATCCTTCTATGTTATGGACCTTAGACTCCTCATGCTCCCAAGTTTCAACTAGACAAATAATATCAATATCACTCCAGATCCAAATTAGCATAGGACCTTTGCGCTATGGAAAGCCACGACAGTTCCAAAAAAGGATCCTAAGTGTCCCAATTTCCTAATTATTATTATCATTCTGGTCTCTATCCCTAACAATAGCTTTTCGATTTCTAATTATTGTCCATTTTCCTTCTTTCCTGGCTTCTTTTACCTTTTGAACTTCCTTCCTTAATTCAACTTGGTCTTTGGGAATGAGGTCTTCATTTATAAATATTCCTCCTTCTTTTAAGCTCAGAAATTTACTAAGTATGCTATATTTATACCTATTACAACTTACTTTGACACAGATCAACCTTTATGATCAATTATTTTTCCTAGCCTTTTTACTTCTATGAGGTTTATAGTTTATCACTTTAATGTATTAAAGTAATATTAATTATTTAAACCATTAATTAAATGTTAATTTAATAATTTGTTTGTTAAATGTTAATTGAAATAGTAAATTGCTAATTATGTTAAGTAAATGTGAAAAATAAAAAAGTAATAAAAAAATGCAATTTAATATATGCAATCCATTTAATGCCATCAATGTTTTTAATTTAAAAATTGAACAATCATAAAATAAATATATTGGTTAAGGAAACATAGAACTAAAAGACTGATTAAATTTACTTGTGTGGAAACCTCATAACGAGTAGTAGAGTTTCACATATGTTTATTAATAATATATATTTGTTAAAGAATAATTATAAACCGAAGATAATATCATTTAAAGTTTGAATAAATTTTGTGATGTGGAAAAGTAATAATATAAGTTTTTGATAATTAAAATTTTAAAATGAAAATAAAGGATAATTATTTATTCAATTTTTTATCTATAATTAAGAGCGGATAGCTCTTTTATTAAATTAAAAAATATTCTTTGAATGTTATCTCCAAATTTATTTATTTTAATTTTTTAATCAGAATATTTAATAAATGATAATAATAAAAAATTAATTAACTTATTTCAATGTCACCCATTAACATGACATATTTCTTCCAAATATTAAAAGGGATAAAAATATATACACTTTTTCTTATATCATGATTAGGATTGTCACCACCCCGGAAGTAATAATTTCATTATATTTCCGGATCTTAATATTTTTTAAATAAAGCTTTATTTAACCATTTATAAAACAATATATAAGGCCGATGGCCGAGCTTTCTTTATCATAAAATAATATATACAACACTTTAATTAAAAAAACAAGGCCGAGGTAGGGATATCGACATTGACATTAACTTGTTGAATGGGGGACCACATCAAGTAAACATTAATAATGACCACATCAGTGGAGGATGTTGATCGATGCCCCAACCTAAGCTACGAAGATTGACATTAACATCTTGGACGAGTCCCGTTATCATAGGAGGATTTATGAAAGTTGGTTCATAAGGTATTCTTATAAAGAGGATTTATAAAAGTTGGTTCATAAGGTATTCTTGTAAGGAAAAATTGAGAATATCATAATTTTTAAAACCATCAAAAGTAAGGATTTACAATTTTACTTTACATGAATAAATATTAATATTAATAGTTTCGTATTTAATATATATATATATATATATATATATATATATATATATATATATATATATATATATATATATATATGATTAAAAAGAATAGTTTTATATTTTTGAAAATTTATTTTTTACCACAAATAGTTAAGATTTATAAGATATATGTAGTATTTAATTTTTTTCACAATTATTATTTCATTGTTAAGTAACATTTAATTATATGTTAGGAAATTCTTGGGTTAGTGAGCACTTCTAAAACCCTAACCATCATTGTTATTGATTGTTTGCGTTGTTTGGTTCTCACTACTTGGTCACAACGTTAAGAGGAGGCTTTTATCCTCCTCATTACTTTGACTCGAATGCAGATTCTTTTCATTCGGTTTCTTCAATTGGGAAATATTATACAAAACCACTTCCATCTTAGTTTTTCAATAAGCTTGATCAACTACTAGAATTATGGTTTCCTATAATTGCTCCTAGATGTATGGCTCTAGCTCTTGCTGAGAGAGGCTTGATCGAGCAATTCACATGTATACGTCCTTAACCTCACTCATTGGAGAATTAGGTTCAAATGCATTGGATGATTCTTATTAACGAAAGATTAACCAACTAATTCTATGGTAGAGGTTTTTGTACCTTCATATTTGAACTAAAGGAAGACACAGATATGTTTTTTTTTGTAGTGAACCATATTTTTTTGGTACCCAAGGTATGTATCTTAACCAAAAGACCCCTAATGTTTATATGGACTTCCCTATACTTTCTATTCTTCCTTTATGGGTGAGTTTACATAATTTTCCTCTTCACTTCTATGGTGAAGATTCACTTAGAAGTATTGGGAACACTTTGGGGAAATATAACAATAAGTCTAATCCCATAGCTTGTATGTTTTCCTATGCCCAGATTTGCATAGAGGTAGACTTGGAGAATGGTATTTTTCAGTCTATCCATCTCTCACTGGATAACTAGACACATGTTCAATAGTTTGATTATGAACATTTGTTGTTCCACAAATATATTGGGAAGAAACCTTCGACACTGAATAAACCCATAGAAAAGGAACTAAATGATCTGTAAGGTTTACTTAAATTGGTAAATAAATTTTCAAATGAGGATGTAGACCTAAAACATAATTTTGGGGAATGGTGTTCACATAAAACAATATTTATGATCCTTCCAAAAAAAAGAAGACAACCCAGGTCCCAAACCACCATATGCTTCCAATTTAAACTCAAACTTGGATTATTTCGGGATGGATAACTTCTACTACTATCACCAAAGAAATCATTTAAATAAGGCCTCCCCTCAATGGATAAATTATATGATTATGTTCATCAATCAATTGTTTAAACAAAAATATATTTCTCATAAGATAACTCAAGGAGATGGAACTAAAGAAGAATATACCACTAAGGAATCTACTATGTTCCTCTAGGATTGGAAAATAGATTTAGATAGTGAAGAAGTGGGGGAAGTATCTTTGAGGGATTCACAAGCTACTCAAACTGCTCCCAAAAGTTATAATTTGATAAGTAAAGGACTAGTATATGAAACACATTTCCCTACTAACACAATTCCTACCCCTAGGAAGGTCACACCAGTTACCACAACACAAAATCATATTTCCCAGAGAAGAAAAAATTTAGGAAGTACAATCACATAGTCAATGGAGTATCATGTCATAGAATATATGAATAATACTAAAGAAAATGTTTCTTTATATGTCATTTGTAGACTCCCTCAACAAAGGGATCTAATCATGAATACATTCAAATCTCTTCCCTCTCAAGAAAAGATAACAACAACTTTGGATACCAAAGATAATACCAATAGAACTAAATAAGAGGATAAGACGATACTGAAATCCACCATTAATGTAGCCAACATAGGCATGCATTATATATCTCAAGCTCCTCCTTTCCTCTTATCCTTTTTTATTTATAATTATAATTTCCACAACTATTTGGTAGATTCAAGTGCTTCTTCCAATGTTTATTTTTCAACAAAAGATGGTGATTTTTTATTCATTAAAAATGTGTGTTCGGAACCATTGAGTACAAAAAGAGATTCTTAATCCATAAAAAATTCCAACTCTACTAGAGATTGAAACCACCATAATTTTGTTCTACTACTATTAATTAACCATATTATAACACTACTTCTACACTAAACAATATAAACTTAGTAATAAGTACCACAAATACATAATATTAAACAAAACATATTGAAGGAATGGAATCATGGTCCATATCATTTCCATTTCCATGCTTGTCATAGTGTTGACTAGGCTATTCATTGTCTTCCAGAGTTGCCACAAGGTCGTTTAAGTCTAGAATTGGAGCCAAAACTAACACTGCCTCCTCACCCATATTTCTTCCAAGAGGAGAGTTTCCCTAATCATTGTCCCACTGAGCCAAATGGAACTATAGATCTTCAATTTGGCTTCTCAATACATCAACCTCATCCTGAAGTTGAGCCACCAAGACCTTATGTTGAACTAGGGTTTCCAAAGAAAATAAAACGGTTCAACTAAGGTATCTGACACAAATAATTAAATGCTTCCTTTCCTCAAATTCATTCTCAACCATGTCTTCATTCTATTTCCAATCATTGTCCCTCGAGTCCATAATAACCAGATTCCCCAAGATGGATAAAAGACGAGTATGTAGAGGGTTGTGAAGAGAGATAACAAGGATCCCTGAACCAACAATATAAAACATCCAAAGGAAGCCTTTGAATATAGGAAGAGGCACACTCGAAAAATTACAACCTCCACCATTGAACACCAGAGAGGAAATGACAAAAGTGTAGTTATCAATTACCCAATTCAACACTATGAACCCCTCTAAAAAATCCATGAAAGAATTCATGAGAATAAAGAATCAATCATCTACATATCTCAAGAGACTATCCTCCAAACCATCCCCTGGGAGGTTATGAAATAACACACACCACGAGACTACCTCGACACCATTAATACCCAAGAGGTAAATCCCCATATGGTAAATTCGAGTGTTGCATACCTAAATTTTATTGAGATGATATATCCCCACGATATTACCACATGATACTCTAAGGTATCAGATCTATTAAAATAGATGAAAACAAAAATATTGCAAAGAATAACAATGAAACAACATAATATATGAAAAACACATCACCAAAATATAGCTTTATTGATAGGAAACAATGTTCACTTGCCTCCTCGAGGGGGAAACCTCCAACATAGAAGAGATCTATTAGAATAATTCTCAAGACCCAACTTCTCATTCCCTCGACTCCTATTAATGCTAAATATATCTACCAAAAGAACAATCTAGAGGAAGCTTCTATTAGGTCTTCTTACATTTGACTTATTGTTCCTTATTACTAGGCCTTATTAATATTTTCCTTTATTTCATGGAAAATATATTATTCTACCTATGTGAGGCATTAAGGATGTTGATCCCTAACATTCCCTCCCCCTTAAAAACCATCCTTGTCCTCAATGTTTAAGATGAGGAAATTGCTGCAGAATGGTAGCTGGCTCCCAGGTGGCATCTGTTGGAGTTGTATCTTTCCACTATACTAGCACTTCCTTCATGGTGCTTTGACAGAGGAGATGCTCCTACTAGTCCAAGACTGCTTGTGACTGAAACCATATGGATCCTTCTTCATCCAACTCGGGGAGGCTGGTTTGAGTTTGGCACTTAGTTCCAATCACCTTCTTTAAGAAGGAAACATGAAAGACATGATGGATATTAGAATTACTAGGCAAAGCTAACTGATAGGCCACATGTATAACCTTCTTGAAAACTATATAAGGACCATAAATGTTTGGCACTGGTTTCTAACAATGTTCGGCTTTGAGTGAAGTCTGTTTATAGCCTTGTAGCTTAAACATTTCTTGCCAAAAAATTCAAGTGAAAGTGAGATCTCGATCAAAAACAATAGAATGAGGCATGCTATGAATCTTTAACACAGGATCCATGAAAACTTGATCCATAGTGGAGGCAGTAAATGGGTGTTCAAGAGAACAAAAATGAGCATACCTGGAAAGACGATCAACTACCACCATGATGACTGACTTATTGCCTGATTTAGATAAGCCAATACTGAATTCCATAGAGATATCCCTCCAAATAGAAAATGGAATAAAAAATGGTTGTAGTGTGATAGGATATTTGAATGTTTATCCCTTGTTGCGTTGAAAAAAATTACATTCTTCCACAAAAGTGCGATCATCATGTTTTATACCATCCCAGAAAAAAAGAACGTTTGACCCATTCATAGGTTTTTCTAAACCCTGAGTTCCCATCTATGGGTACATAATGAAGCTCAAAAATCACCATGGATTTAAGTTGTGACTATTTACTTAAATAGAAACGACCTTTATAGCGAAGCTCATATTTTTTCGAAGAGTACCTTGGGGAAACTGGAGAATTAGCTTGCAACTGTTGGATCAGAAGCAAAGTTTTGGGATCTTGTAGCCATTCCTAGAGAACAACTTGGAGCCAATCTAGTACAATGAAAGAGAGGGAAAAAATGGACCCTTCATCGTCATATTTTCTTGAAAGAGCATCAAGAACCACAATTCCTTTTCATTTCTTGTAAACGATCTCATAATCATATCCAAATAGCTTAGTGCCCCATTTTTTTTTCTTTGAGGATGAAGGAAGTTGCTCGAGAAAATACTTTAGGCTCTCATGATCTGTCTTAATTTTTAAGTGTTTCCCTAATAAATAAGGGCGCCAGAGGTCCACTACATGTAAAATAGCCAACATTTCCTTCTCATAGATTGATTGGCGCAATGTCGCTCTGACAGTTGTTTGTTGGTAAAGGCCAAAGGCCGACCATCTTGCATAAGGACCACGCCAATTCCTCTCCCAGAAGCATCACATTCCAGGACAAAAGTCTTTGTGAATTCAAGAAGTGCCAGAAAAAGAGTGGTGCACATAGCCACATTCAAGGCTTTAAAGGCTTGATCAGTTGTGGAAGTCCAAGTGAAAGAATTATTTTTAAGGAGAGAAGTGAGAGGGGCTGCAATCGTTCCATAATTCTTGACAAACATGCGATAATAACATGTTAATACTAGAAAAGCACACAAGATTTTGAGAGTCTTGGGGTGAGGCCAATCCTTCATAGCTTCAATCTTCTTAGTATCCACCCAGACACCTGCGTTGCCAACAATATGACCCAAGTGCTCAAATTATGAGGCTCCAAAATAACATTTAGACTGTTTGAGAAAAAGTTGGTGCTAAGAGAGTTGATGAAGAACTTGATCCACATGAGCAATATGGGTTGTCCAAGTTTTACTATATATGAGAATATCATCAAAGAAAATTAAGACAAAATGACGAAGAAAATGATGGAAGACATGATTCATGAGGATTTGGAAAGTGGATGGACCATTACACAAGCCAAAGGGCATTACCAAGAATGCATAGTGGCCCTCATGAGTTTTAAATGCAGTCTTAGGAATGTCATCCTCTTTCATACGTATCTTCTGGTATAAAAAACGAAGATCAATATTAGTAAATAGTTAGGCACCACTTAGTTCATCCAAGATATCATCAATGAAAGGAATGAGAAATTTGTATTTGATGGTGAGTTTTTTGAGGGCGTGAAATTCAGGACACATGTGCCAATATACTTCTTTCTTAAGTACCATGACCACATGAGAAGAATAAGGGCTAGTACTAAGATGAATAACGTCTCCGACAAGAAATTCTTAAACAATTTTCTCAATTTCATTTTTCTGTGCAAAGGGATGAAGATAAGGACGAACATTGGGAGGAAGGATGTCGAGAACAAGGGGAATGGAATGATCATGAACACCAAGGGAAGGAGGAAATCCCTGGGGAGTGGAAAAATTAACTTGATGTTTGGAGATGATGGATTGGAGGTTAGGAGTCACAAAGAGTATCTTAGTGGCATGGATGGAACGGAGTTGTGGAATAATGTCGGAATGACCTTTTTTGAGGAGATTTTCCATGTGATGGGAACTGATGATCTCAGGGGAACTAACTGTGATTCCTTGGAACTGATATTGTTGGCCCTTTTGGTTGAATTGCATGGTTAATTCATTAAAATCCATGAGAATGGGGCCCAAATTCCTCAGCCATTCGACACCCAATATAATATCACAACCACCCATGTCGATAGCAAACATATGATATTTCATTTGGTAATGACCAATTTGGATACATGCATTTTCTCAATGCCCCCCACATTTCATGGACCCTCCAGTGGAAATCATAATTTGAAATTTTTTGACTGCTCGGATATATCAATTAGTTTCTTTGGAAATGCAGCGATGAATAAAATTATGGGTGGTTCTATTGTCAACTAGGATGATGACCTTTCGATGCTTAATGTAACCAATGAGCTTGAGGTTTTTTGGAGTAGAGAAGCCAATGAGATCATTCATGGAAATGTCTGGTTCAAATCTTGGAGGTTCGGAAGGTGGAGTCATGTTAATGGGTTCAGGTGACTCGGTCACAGGTGGAGCCTCAACATCTTCTGCAGAAACATCCTCAGATATGGCCATAAAAATATTTTGTTCCTTACACTTGTGCCTATCAAAATATTTTTCATCACAATTGTAACAAAGGCCCTTGATTTGGAATTTATCCATTTCTTCTTGGTTCATTTTTTGTATCTTTAGAGGAGTGTAAGGAGGAGGGGAAGTGATTGGTTTAGGGAGAGGAATGAAATAGGGTTTTCTAGTTTGAGAAGATACAATTTGTTGTGATTCCTTAGATATTTAAGTATATTCCACCCACCTTTAAGTGACATCAATGAGGAAGTGGGAACAAATATCATCCTTGAGGCCACTAATAAACAATTCTCGGAAAAATGCATCAGACATGCCCTCTTTGCGAAAAGACAATCACTCAAAAGAAACAATAAAGTTTTCCACTATGACATATTGTTTCAACTCTTTCAAATGACCTAAATGGTTTGTGTCAGTGTCGAAGAATGTTGGGTATGTGTTATATTATTTTCACGAGTAGTAGTTGTTATCACTGAAATTTCGTCTGCAAATGGTTACAAGAATTCAGCATTGTCAAACAGTTATGAGGTCACCCATGGACCAAAATTACCACAAAATAATTTCCAAAGGGTCAAAATCTATACAAATGGTGAAAAAATTAAAGGGCTCTATGAATACACACGGCGTACACGCACATGCGTAAAAAAGAAATGCAGAAATCACGCACATGCGCACGATGCGCGACTGTTGTTGCAAAAAGCCGCGCACCTGAGAAACGACAAATTTATGAGAGTGGTCGGCCTTCCACCCACTTCTGATTCAGCTTCCAAGTTGATTTGACACTCAAATCTAGACTGGATTCGACTGGGTGACTGGTCAAAGAATTAGAAATTCCCCAATTAGCCTCTTTACACACTACAAACTAGTTGGAAAATACCTCAAAGGAATGCTATAAAAAGGCCATGGATACACTTCATTTTTCAAGGAATTCAATAGCAAAGTTATGCTGCCACTATTCTCTTGAGGAATCCTCTATTCCCATCAAGAKTATACTAGCATCATTGCATTGGGMAATCCATCTCACCCCTTGAGTGGATTAGCAAAGAATTATTTCACCATTTTCATTTTCAAAGTTGTAAGAAGAGCTTATTTGTGGGGGTCCAAGAGCCCTCCCTTGGAGGAAGAAGGGACTCATAGTCCTCTTTCTTCTCGGTGTTTTCTTTCACTAATATCAGCCTTATCATTGGTGACACGGGTCTCATTGTTTCTTTTGTCCTTATGTCCCTATGCTTATTAATTTAGTTGTTGTTTTATTTCTTAGTTTAATTCGTAGTTGTTCTTTTATATTTCTTTCTCTAACCCTTTTCCTTGCAGCTGTCATGCTTAGCATACCCAACTAAACTTGCAAGCACCTCTATTTTGCTCACTAAGGTGACAAAAGAGGTGCAATAGTAGTGTCTGTGTTGCACTGGACACACAGGGGGGTTTGAGGGGGGGCCGCTAGGCCCCCTCGAGAAAAAAAATTCTGCCTCGGGAAATGTGTCACATATTTAGGTGTTTTTTCGGCACATGGTTTCTTTGTCGATGGTTTTATATTTCTGGTTAAGGAATTAGGGTTGTTGAATAATCCAAGTTATTGGGTTATGGTTTTGGATGTCGTTGGATCCTATATGTATATTGTAGTGTAAACAATGTATCTCTATGAATGAATATAGAATATGTTGGTTTTCCCGATTTGGGTTCCAGGTGAAAAATCTATGTGTAATGTTTGTATTTTCCATTGTATATTTTCTATTCTTTTACTGAAAATATGTTTGTAGTAAATATTGTACAAGGTTAAAATCTACAAAGAATTCATAAATCTCTACAATAAATTGTGTCCAAACCTCATACCCCTGGCAGGAATTTTTTCTCCATTTCCACCATTGCCAACGTTCTTGATCTATATGGAGAACACCATAACATAGTTTTTTCAACTCATATGTAATGTCATACAAAGAGAAATAATGTTCCATTTGAGTTACCCAACTGGTGGGATCTGAGCCATCAAATTTGTTCACATCAACTCGTGGAAAGCGTTGGTCATGCTCGAAGTGATGGGGCTGAAAAGTATGTGAATTGAAGGAAGTTTCATGTTCGGGGTGCCAAGGTAGTTCATACGAGGTAAGGTTTGCAAGGATATTTAGCTTGGCACAAATCATGTTAGTGAAGGATGCAAGCTAAGTAGAGATGTCCTTTTTGATGGTTTTCATTTTTGTGTCAAAGGAGGAATGTATGTTTTTATAGATGGTCGAAATATTGGCACTGAGCTACCTCACTTCTTATTGGGTCTCTGTGAAATAAGAATACAAAGAATTGAAGGGGGCTTCCAAGTCTTGGATATGGGTGTTGGTCATGATGAAGGGGGAAGATGGAGAGGGATGGGTGGAACCACATAGAAAAGGGGTTATGGGAGAAATGTATCATGATGATCAGGGAGACGAGGATAATCCAATGGTGTAAATACCAAATAAGGGGGTCGAGAGGGGTTCGGGTCCACGAGAATTTTTTTTTACTGGAAAATGATAGGTATGACTGCGATAAGGGAAAAGAGAGAAATCCATTGGGATATGGCTCAAATAATGGTGCCTGCTGGATCCATATTTTTTTTCTTTTTTTCTTTTAACTTGTGCAGAGTTATACTCCGATATGAAGAATACTAGAGTGTTGAAATGCCCAAATTCTTAACATGAAGAAATGTGTAGTATTTTTTTAACCAGAATGTAGGAGATATAGTTGTGCAACAATAGATCTTGTCTGTTCTATTTTTTTTTCCATCCCAATGGTTAGGGTATTCAGGGTTTCTATAGACAAGATTTTTCCCTGTGCTATATCTCTCTGATATACATGTGGGGTCCAACAATAGTACTCGAACCAACATTTCAAGGCACCAACTCAATAGGCTAGATTGTGCCCTTATCAGTATTACTTGACTACCCAGGTACTAGAGAGTATCCTCCTAAGTGTTGTTCTTGGTGGCACTATAGCAGTCAAGTGGTCAATCAATTTATCTATGGAGGGCTTCAGGATATCTAGGCCAATCTATATACAGGTGTTGTCTGATGCACTACCACTTGAAGGGTTACCAATAGGGGTTACAAGGGTGGAAAACAATGTGTGCTTAAGCACCACTTGTATTTCCTATGTGTATTCTTCCCCGACCACATATTTATACATTGAGCGACATATCTCTGTAGTTTTAAGTCACCAGATAACGTCTCTACCCTAAAAAATAGTTAACCCACAATGTTTTGCTGAGGAAAGTGCTTTGATACCACTTGTAAGGTACCAAATCTTTTAAAATAGATAAAAACATAAATATTGCAGAGAATAATAGTGGAACAACAAAATAGATTTAAAACACAACACCAAAATATACCTTTATTGATAGGAAACAATGTTCACACTCCTCTTCGAGGGCACAACCTCCAGCATAATAGATCTGTATGAAAATAATTCTCAAGAACCAACTTCTCATTCCCTCGACTCCTATTTATACTAAATCGATCTACCAAAGAAACAATATAGAGGAAAATATTCTAGAAGCATAAGCTTCTATTAGGTCTTCTTACATTTGATTTATTCTTCCTTATTACTAGGCCTTATTAATATTGGCATGTATTACATGGAAAATATATTATTCTACCTATGTGAGGGGTTCAGTAGGTTAGGTCCCTAACATATACCTTAACCTAGCTTACGACATTGTCCAAATTTACCATCTTCCTATGTACTTTCCCTTTGGCTCCGTTTCCTTCCATAATGAATTAGCATCCCTCCTGGAGCAGATCCATAAAATTGGTAACCTATATGTACTAGGATTATACCCTCATCGCTGAGATATGTTTCCACCCATGAACCATATCGGGTATCCCTCTTCACAACATAATACCATATCCTACCTTTAAATTATTTACAAGAGGATGTCTTGCCCCATGCAGACGGTCACCACGTGGAGTAATGAATCTCACCACGTGTACTAAAGGATCCTCAAGATTGATCCAATTCATGTGATCATGTGGGGGTAACCATACACTCAAATCCATTGACTCCCATAAGACAAGGATCTTTCCCTATGGAACGATTGGCCATTTCATCTTCTTTTGAGTTATTATAATGATAAACATGAAAAAATTTAACATTGAGATTCAACAATCATAGCCTAATGTGATCCACTAACACTTTTAATCTTATATCCTTTGGAGAAGATCCAGTTACAAAGTATCTATTGGTGTTTTTGGAATCCCTGACTATGTTCAAAGTGGAAATGTTTCTCTCCTTGACAAGTCAAATGCCCAGGTATATTGCATAAGCTTTGGACTTGTTGTTGGTGGTGATGCCAATATTCCAATAGAAATCCAATTATCTACTTCCTCTCTGGCCATATAACACCCCGCTGCACCTTCCTCCTTGGAAGTGCTTCTTCCGATGTTATGCCTTATTCTAACTTCCAAAAAAATAATGTTATACCTACAAAGTGCACTACTGAAATTATTTAGGTAAATAGATGTGATATCAAGGATTTGGGTGAACTAAAGTATGTGATGATCATACTAGTATTGGACCCGAGAGTATTTCAAGTAATAGAGATTATGGTTGTAGATATTATAGAAGCATATGGTTTCTTTTTGAGAAACTATTGGTATAAAAAGATGCAAGGATACTTAGTAATTGATTAGTTTCATATGTGGTTACTATCGAAAGGGAGATAAAATCAAATAAAGGTGGATACCAGAGCCCATATGAAGCATAAAATAACAAAACTGGAAGGTCAGAATAAACTTATCAATTTTTCTCATGTACTATTGGGTAATTTGTTTAAGAAACTTATTCTTGATGTTATGCAAATCAACCATCATCTTTACAACCAGATAGATATTTTGAAATCCTTCCCTACATTCGGACAGATGAAAATGACTGTCATATAATATAAATAGATATCATTATTTCTACTAATATATATTTAAAAAATAGCGTTTGGAATGTGTATTTTTATGGATCCAAGTCATAGGAGGGAGCCATATCAAAATGCAATTTGATAGACCTGTTGAAGTGGAAATTTTTTATCTCTTACCATTTAGCATTTAAATGCACAAATAAAAAAACCATAAATGAAGCCTTGCTCCAAGGTTTGAATATATCCACTATGTTTAATTTTTTTTTGCAATTCAGGTATCATTCTTAAATAGGTAAAGAATCCTATACATTGTCTATCCTCTCATCTCAAAGGTTACTAGCAAGACGTATGGAAGATAATAAACTATTTATATGCATTTAATATTACTTCCATTCCCCAATCTTACGATGACGTTTCTGATACTTTAGCAAACAAAACATCACACTTTACTCCATTGAATAATGGATCTTTGGCCGAATTACCTTTCAAGCCATCAATACTAGATGAAATGAAAAACTGGAAAGTTTTTAAAGATGATCCAAAAATAAAAAAGTTCCAAACCAATGCTAATACTTTAAACGATGATGTATGATTGATGATAAGAACATGAAGGGGCCATCAAAAAGTGTATAAATGAAATAGGTAACCTTAAATGGAAACTTGTTACGAAAGGTTTGTTGACTTTGGAGAAATTATTTGACCTATAGTCAAAATTAAGACAATTTTTAATGTAAAATAAATATACCTACTATGATGCACACATTGATCAATATGGGAACTCTTGAAAATACCAAATTTACAACTTTGAAAGAAATAGAAAACTACACCTTCATATAATTATTTACTAAGTATAAATATGTCTTTTCCTGGATGTAAGAGGATCTCAAGATGTATGAAACACACATCATTTAGCATGTCAAACAAATAAAAAAAAGGTGTATATTATTTTCATATAAAAATAGGAAAGGTACATCCTACCCCACAGTTCCTTATTCAAAGAGAATCCTTATTCAAAGAGAATTAAAAAAATATTGGATGCTCGGATCATAATCAAAGTACATCACTCAGTGTGGGTCTCAAATTTGGTGCTTATAAGGAAAAAGTTAGGGGAAATCAGGCTCTGCATAAAATTATGAAATTTAAATAAGGAATATAACAAAGATAAATATCTTATTCCTCTCATAGAATATATATTTCATATTATCTGAGGATCAGAAACATTTTATTTACTACACAATTTTCAGGTTATAATTAGGTTTTTCTAATTGAATTTGATCGATTCAAAACCACATTTTACACAAAGTTCGGAAAAATTTCTTACTATCGAAAGTATTTTGTAATGGTAAATGCCAGAGAAAATTTCTACTGTGTTATGGACATAACATTCACAGATGGTTTAATCAGTCATAGTTTCATGGTATATATTCATAACATGAATGCTTATTCTAAGAAGAGGCCAGACCACCCACATGACCTAAAATAGATTTTTGAGAAATGTATAGAATATGACATATTTTTAAATCCCAAAAACAAAATGTTTGTTTCTTTAGAAGGGAAACTACTTGGGCATGTCATATGAAATGATGGAGTTTTTGTGTATCCCAAAAGGAAAAAATCCATCATGCAAATTCATTTTCCCAATAACAAGAAGTCTATGCAATATTTCTTCCAAAAGATAAACTTTATGAAGAGATTCATGGTTAACTTTGCAAAAATAGTTAAACCTCTTAAAAAAATGATAAATAGGGATGATCATTTAAAATGGACATATTTTGAGAAGGAAGCATTCGATAAAGTGAAGTCTACCATAGTAGTATCCCTAGCATTATAGAATCCATAATTCAACAAATACTTCTTGATGTATACTCTTTTTTTAGACCATTCTCTTGCAACAATGTTCACATAGAAAGATGAGAAAGGGAATCAACATCCTATTTATTTAATGATAATTTTTCTAAAGGGGTCGAGTTGAAGTATACAATAGTTGACCAATATGATTTTATTGTTAAAAAATAAATCAAACAACTCGTTACCTACACATTGAAGAATCACATGAAGGAGGTAGTGCCTCACCCAATTATGAGGTCACTAATTGTTCAAAATGAGATTGGAGAGAATAGAGGAAACTAGATGATATCTATATAAGAATATTATCTCAAGTTCAAATGTGATACCATTGTCACAAGATAGGGTCTTGTAAGTTATAATTTGAAGCAATAGACCCTGTCGATCAATATGAATAAATATGGGAGAATCAATTGTCATTATACATGCCAAAATTTCTCTACGTGTTTGTAGAAAATGATTCTTTGTATAGGGGAATTAAGAAATAATTGCATCATGGGACTTCCCGAATCATTTGAACTCCAAGCAGAAGAGATATTTCAAGCTCAAATATTCACACTACCATATCATCCAAGTCATTCTATTCAAGATAAACTATGATAATATACTCCTTCAATGCCTTGAAAAAATATTAAGACAAATTTCTCTTAGAGTTACATGATAAGATAGTAGGAGGAAATTTCTCTAGTGAAAACACCACACGCAATATTATATTAAGATCCATTTATTACTAGCCTATAGTCTTCAAGGATGCAAATTTTTATGCTCGAAAATGTAAATTTTTTCCAAAAGTGTGTTGGACATTTAAAGAAACATGTAGTCCCTTTATGTAAGGTAGCTAAATGATACCAATTGTTAAGTATCAAAGAATGAATACAAAATCACCACAACAGATATACAAGAACAATATAGAAAAACACCACTTTATTATATCAAACCCTTGAGGTAGGGAAACACCATATAATGGATCCTATTATGGAAGAGATCCTCTCTTGTTCACTTGCCTCTTCGAGGGGGTATCCTCCTATTGAGCTACTGCTAGAAGTAGAACATTTTAGAGGAGGAATCTTCTAGAAGTAGAACCTTCTAAGAAATACTCTTACATTTATTATATCTAATTACCCATTCATTATATCTAACTACCATAGTGGGCCTTATTTAATAATATAGTGGACTTAGTTCACCTTACATTGAATGACCTCCACTATTATAACTATGGGACCTCTAGGCCCCCCCACTACCTCTCTAGCTACCTTACAATATCATCGATATAAATATTAAAAACCCCTAGTTTTGTATGGAAAATGTTAGGTACCTAGAGAGGTAGTGGGGGGCAGAGGGTCCATAGTGATAATAGTTGAGGCCATTCAATGTAAGGTGGAATAGGTCAACTATATTATTAAATAAGTCCCACTATGGTAGTTAGATATAATAAATGTAAGAGGACTTCTTAGAAGGTTCTACTTCTAGAAGATTCCTCCTCTAGAATATTTTTAGGCGATGGTAGCAATATATAAAGGGGTTCAAGCAATGTAATGGGATATGAAGAAATATATTGTATTGTGAGCTATAGCTCAATAGGAAGATACCCTGTCAAAGAGGCAAGTGAACAGGAAAGGATCCCTTCCATAATAAGATCCATTGTATGGTGTTTCCATACCTTAAGGGTTTGATAATAATAAAGTGTGGTTTCTTCTATATTGCTCTTTGGATCTATTGTGTATTCGGTATTTGTGGTGATTATATTTGTAGATCTAGTCAGGTTCTTAACAAGTGGTATCAGAGCACTTTCCTTGGCTAAAGAAGGGAATAATTTTATTTTTTTTTGCAGAATTTTTCTAAGGAAGAAAAAGAGAGTGGTGCACTTCAGGTTCATATCTGAAGCTTTACGAGCAGAAATTGGAAAAAAAAATTGGGTATTTGAATTTCTCTCGGAAAAATACCCAATTTCAAAACAAACAATATCAATCGAAACAGAGTGCGGGAAGTAAAGTTATGAGCATTTTAAATTCAATAGTTTTTCATAGGTTTTTTCGCAAAAAACTGCGATTTTCTATAGTAATTTATTGTTCTATTTTTTGGGTTTTTTCGTGACGACGACAAGACTGTAGAGTTCATAACTTTTAATAGGGTGCTTTGATGGTTATTTCCTCTCAAACACTCAAAGAAATTCTACAAATAACTGAAGCATTCAAATCTCAATTGTATGACACACTGTGTGGGGCATTGCATGACAAATTGGATGACCTTGCAGATGGTCTGAATGATAGTTTTTGTAGTATTCAAGATTCATTGGATAACATGTAGAAGATATTTCTTATGGCGGACATGAGGGATGAACATAATCAAGAAATATATGCTTGGTATGATTTGGAGGTGGATTGCGATGATTGGTATATGGATAGTTATCATTTCTGAGATGACAACCACTTCCATATTTTATTTGATGACTCTAATCCACCTTCTGTAGAGAACATCAATGTCACACACTAGGATCAAGTTATAATTACTAGCATCAAGCCTACATATTCTACAATGATATTGTTCCTTCTAGATTCAGCTTTGATCCTCTCCCACTATGTGGACGGATATTATTATTTGGATCCACATGATAGGTGTCATTATTAGGAGCATCATTTTCAGTTGTTTATTGGGCGCCGATATATTCTGTGTGGGGTTCAAATGAGCAATTGGACATGTGACCATGGTTTACAATGACGGTTGGACTACTTCAACATGATGGCTTCCATTTCTCAATGGGACTCTGGTTTTCTAGTCTACTTCAACACTATGGTCCACACTTATCCATGGGACCCTAGTATATGGTTGTACATCAAGCGTTGAGGAGAAGATGCTTTCAAAAAGCCCAATGGAACTCCACAAATGATTTTTATAACTTATTGAATGTCTATAAAATTCATAAGAAATGTAGTCTATATCACTAACATAAATTAAAACCATGTATGGAAAACCATTAATACAAAATTGTCAAATACATTAAATATTGATAAAACTTCATAGTGGTTTTAAAAAGTCAAAAACAACTAATATTTACTGAACAAACTCATACTTCCTTCGTATTGACCACTAACACTCATTCAAATATTCCCCAGTGCCCAAATAGAATAGGTTTACAATCAACTGAAGATCTTTGGCATTAAGATCATGCACAATGGGTAGGTTGATTCTATATTTTTCTAACAACCCCATCCCGACCAATGTTAGCTTAAACAAGCGCTTTCCAAATTGTGGGGATAATAGACCTAGTTCCCTGTCTTATAAAGCTAGACCTGATCCAAATGGTAGAACTCCCCAAAAATGAAGATAAAAAAATTATTATTATTTAATAAGAAATAGATCACAAATTTTTAAAAAGTTAAAAACAAGTAATATATACTCAACAAACTCATGGCTATATTTACTGAAAAGTAATATAATTAAAAGATTAATTAAATTTAGTGACGTGGAAAAGTAATTCACCCCTGATATATGTTTATTAACTATATGTTAGTTAAAGAATAATTCTAAAAGGAAGATAGTATCATTTGAAGCTTGATTAAATATTATGATGTTTCATTAAAATTTTATGGTGTAAAAGTAATAATATAAATGTTTGATAATTAAAATTTTAAAGTTAAAATAGATTATATTAATTTAAATATAGTTGTATTTTTTTTCACAATTTTATTATAAAATTTTATATTTTTTTTTCCAAAACAACATTTAATTAATAATATATATATATATTAAGGTTTTTGCATTGATTAACCAGACACATTTTTCTTCTATTTAAAAAAAAGTTTTAAAATATTAAAAAATATATATCTTTTCTTAAATATAATTTTAAGACATTTAATTAATAATAGTTTTTTTTTTTTCTTTTTCTTTTTCTTTTTATATTAGATATTAAAGCTTTTGCGTTGATTTTCTTTTTATATTAGATATTAAAGCTTTTGTGATGATTAACAACACTTTTTTTCCATTTTAAAAAAAGTTTAAAAATATTAAAAAATATTATTTTTTTCTTAAATATAATTGTTTTTGATCATAAAATTTTAAAGTTAAACTAATTCATATTAATTTAAATAAATATGGTTGTATTTTTTTTACAATTTTATCACAATCTTTTACAAAAATTCATATCTTAAATGAGCTATGTAATTTTTTTTTTGTTTTGCCAAAACCACATTCAATTATAATTGTTTTCATTTTAATTTTATTTTTTTTATATTAGACATTAAAATCTTTCACAAAATTTTGTAGTATAAATGAGTTATGTAATTTTTTTTGTTTTTACAAAACTACATTTAATTATAATTATTTTCATTTTAATTTTCTTTTTTAATATTGAACATTAATTTTTTTTATTTAATTCAATAATGTTGATTAACAAGATACACTTTTCTTAAAATATTATTAGATATTAAAAATTATTTTTTATTTCAATAATGTTCATTAGAGACACTTTTCGCTACCTTCTAATATGAATAAGATTTATAAAAAAAAAATATGAAATGGAGTACATAGTTTTTACAATGTTATTTTTATATTTAAATATTAGAAATGAAAATAAGATTAATATGGTTTTGTTAACTAGTTATGTTTAGCATAAGTTAAAAAGAAATTGTGTTCATTCTGAACCTCCTTAAGATGTTTTTGCGTTAATCTAACCATGAATTTGAATATGAAAGTTATAAGCATTTGCTTTGATTTTGATAATATTTTTTTTATTTAATTTTATTAAAAAAATAATTAAGTTTCATAAAAAAATTTATGGTATTTAACTTTCTCCAAATAATAGTTTCAATATGACAGGTCTAAGTTGATATGACAAAATAGGAAAATATACTCTAGGCCTTGCCAAAACACCTACTCACATAAACACGAAACGATGACCTCATGGGTCATATGATGATGTTGGTTGGGGTCATTCAAGTTTGAGCCCAATAAAGTTAGGTATATCAACATTACCACATTGGATGGGGATCACATAAAATAAACACTAATAAACACTAAGACATTAGGATCCCTATCTATAGAGGCTTTATAAAAGTTGGTTCATAAGGAGAAAATTGTAAGAAGATAGTTTTTTAAACCCATAAAATTCAATGATTGAATATTTTACTTCTTGTAAATATTAATGGTTTCATATTTTTGAAAAAATAATTTTAAAAAGAAAAAATAATATTTTTAAGATATGTAAATATTAATGGTTTCATATTTTTAAAAAAATAATTTCAAAAAAAATATAATATTCTTAAGATTTATGATGTAAATATATTTATGATGCAAATATTAATGGTTTATATTTTGAAAAAATAGTTTTGACAACCAAACGTACGATTCGTAAGATCCCAATAGCATTTAATTTAATTTTAAGAAAGTTTTGTGTTGGTGAGTGTTCTAAAACCCTAATCTTTGGTATCTTTTATTTTATGCACCCTTTAGGTGTCAGAGCTTGGTCACGATGTCACGAGAAGGCTCTTGTCCTCCTCCGCCCTTAAACTTACGTGCAACTTCTTTTCGTTCATTGGTTTCCTCCATTGGGAAATGATTTTTTGAAACCACTTAGAAGCTTGTTCAGTTCTTCCTAGACGCATGGTTCTCTCTTTGGCTAAAAGAGGCTTTATTGGGTAATTCGCGGGTACATGGCCTTCATCTCACTCAATGGACAATTAGATTCAAATAGACTAGATGGTTCTTATCAAAGTGATATTAACCCATTACTTCTGTAGTAGTGGTTTTTGTAACTTCCTCTTTGAACTCAAGGAAGATAGAGATTTTTTTTTTTTTTTGCAGTGGCCCATATTATTTTGGTACCTGGGGTATGTATCTCAACTATTAGACCCTTGATTTTTTGTTTGGATTTGTATATACCTTCTATTTTTTGGGTATGTTTGTTTCATTTCCCTCTTCATTGTTGGGGTGAAGATGCACATAGAAGTATTGGAAACACTTTGGAGAAATATATTGATAATTCTAACCACAAGCTAGTATGTTTACATATGCCTACATTTGTGTAGAGGTAGACTTGGAGAAGGGCCTTCCTAAAGCCACTTGTCTCTCACTGGATAAGTAGACACATGCTCAACAATTGTGTTATGAACAATTGTTGTTCAAGTGAAAAAAATTTCATGAATATGGTCATTTTTCTAAGGATTGTAAGAAAAATTAGAGACAAACCCAAGAAGCACTTTATCAGGGTGAGTCATGGTGAATTGTTGGGAAGAAAAGGCACCCTAATTAGGTTATTGTCTCACATTCAACACCCTTATCCGCTTAACAAGTTGCATCCAATAAAATGAAGGTAATCACTAGCCTATAATAGGAAATAACCTCTGAAACCAATGTTTAGATCCAATGAGACACAATATTGAACTAACACAATACAATAAATTATAGGTATGGAATTATAATGATGGAGACAGAAGAAATTTCATATGAAGCTCTTATAACACTATAGGAACATGATGAACCAATTCTCATTCCTCAAACTTTCCAACCCTTTTCTCTACCAGAGAGCCAGGACTAGTACTATAAAAACTTGGAGGAAGGATTTATAACACATAGGTAAGAAGAAATAGACTATATAGTGGAGAAAATAGCCACCCAAGTGAGGGTGGTCCTAGACAAGAAAAATTTTAAACAAAATATATAGGAGGAAGAGAACATGAAGAGGAAAGACTATTAAAGAAGGCATGAAGGAAACCTACAAAATAAAATAGAGAGGAAAAAACTAATAACGAAAGAACAATGGGTATTCAAATGACTATTGAGCACGTACTTGGTACATGAGGAAAGACCCAAGACATAAAAAATATAGGGAACCAAGAACCTATGGAAACCTTAGTAGGTGGTACCAAAACACCCCATCTTAAGTAATGATTGTGGTCTCCTAGAATTGTAGAGGACTTGGAAGTAAAATTAAAGTAGAAGCCCTTACATATTCATTTAGGGCCGAAAAATAGTAGTTTTCTTCAACTAGGATACAAATTCAAAATATTTATAACATCTAGATGTTAATAACAAGCAATGGAGATCATGTGAAGGAATTGCACTTAGTTCTAGAGGAGCATCTAGAGGAATCTACACCAGGTGGGATGCCTCTCAGGTTGTGTTGAAATTCTCTATTTGTTCTCAACACTAGATTTTGAAATGGTTTTTGCATTTGACATCAAGTACGCACTTTAACCTTTTCAATGTTTACATTCCTATGAAGTACATAGAAAATATAGGAAGTTGGGAATCTTTGCAAGCCCAAAAAGAAAATTCTCATGCCAGATACATAATAGTAGTTAGGGACTTGAATACAATCATCCCAAATAAGAAAAAAATATGAGGAAGCATAGTTAGAGATCGTAAGTGAGAATGAATGAAATATTTTATTACTAATCAGGATATAGTGAATGTTAATTCACCAAGGGGGGAAAATACATGGAAAAATAGAAGACCAGGGCCAAGGTCTATAACATCCTAATTTGATCATTTTTTAATTTGCACTAACTTTTTTTGGGGGGATCAGATCATATCTTTGAAGATAGTACCCTCTAATGTCTTGGACCATAATACTATCATTCTTTCCTTTGAGTCATGTTGAAAATACGGTTCGATAAATTTTTCGTTTAATTGGTTTTAAAATACAAAGGTTGTGAATATTATATCAGTAGCATGGAATTAGTTATTCCAGGTTGTCCCTCTTTCATTTTGGAAATAAATATTAACGAAGACAAACAATATCTCAATATATGGGTAAAGTTATCATTTTTCCCATTGGATAAGCTCAAATAAAAAATACTTGAATTAGTTGGAATATTTGCAAAGAGATATTGAAACATGAGAGGTCGCCGAGGAATTTCTATTAGAATAAAGATAAATCTATAATAAATGACATGGAGCCATTAGAAAAGAGGAAGAGGAATGGATAATAAAATATTGGAGCCTTTGGTTGCAATATGGAGAAAAAAACACATCCTTCTTTCATAAAAAGAAAGGCAATGAGACAAAAAAAAACTATTAGAGAAATTAACCTAGAGGATGGTACTCAAAATAGTAACTTTTTAGTAGGCGAGGAAGTATATTTAGCTCACATTGAAGATATATACACAATGGAAGAAGAAGCAAACCCTAGAGGAGTTTGTGAGTTGTTAGAGAACATTCCAACATTGGTAATTGTGGAAGACAATGCATCCCTGATTAAGGAAGTTGAGGAGGATGAAATTATACAATTTGTTTGGGGACTAGACCTATATAAGGAAATATGGGTAGATGAATTCTCCATACATTTTTTCATATTTTGTTGGCATATTAGTAAGTATGACCTAATAAAATGATGAAGTATACACTATAGAATAAGAAAGTAAGGGGATGTACAAAATCCTCCCTTTTATCTCTTGTTCCTAAGGAGACATATCTAGCATCATTTACAATATTCAATATCATATCTCTATGTAACTATGCATACAATATTTTTACCAAAATTATGGCCAACGAACATACAAATATTCTCCACGAGATTATCTCCAAAAATAAAGGTCGATTTATGCAAAAAATACAAATTGTGGATAATATAATTTAGATGCAAGGAGCAATCCATTCAAGTAGGGTCAATTAAAAAAAATAAATTAGCATTATGATGGATATGGAAAATTCATTTGATAGGGTAACACAATGTTTCCTTTTGGAGATTCTTCACATGCTTATATATGATCTCCTTGGATAGATCCTCTAGTAAATGGAAGTCTGACAACTTTCTTTAAGAGTAAAAGGGGCCTACGATAAGGTTATCCTTTGTCCCCTATTTTATACATCACAATCGTAGAATTCCTTACAAGAAAGATAGAATTTGAAAGGGTCTCAGGTTGGAATCAAGGGATAAGTTTCATGAGAAGGGTTAAAGGAATTAATCAGTTTCAATTTGTGAATGAAACCCTATTTCTAGGGGCATATTCGATTATCCTTGCAAATATATTGAAGGTGATTTTGGAAATATTTATTAATGTCTTGATTGGAAAATTAAATAGTGGAAACATACATATATATATGGATGGGATGTCTCATTGATACATGTTCAAGCTATATCTAGAATCTTTGGATTTCCTTGTTTTGAAACTTGAACACATTTTAATTATATAGGTATGTAAATATCCCTATGTAATATGGCCTCCATTTCTTGGAAAGGGGTCCTAATAAATTTGGAGAAATGATTTTGAAAAAAGGGGTCTCATTGGTTGAACCCAATACGGAGAATAATCCTTATTAAATCAGTTCTTCCAATATACAAATTCTCAACTATGTTAGATTCAACAAATATAATGCATCGGGTGGCCCAAGGAATACAAAAAATTATCTCTCAAGGAGGTAAAACTAACATGAAAAAGTTTCACCTGATAAGCTAGAACATTTTTAGGGCTTCCAAAGAATCGAGATTATTGGACATAAAATATCCAATGCTTATGATATTTAAAATGCGAGAAAAACTTTTGTGAAGACTTATATAGGGATCTCATGAATGGTGAAAAATAGTCTTGATAAAAAAGTAGTTCTACAAAAATAGAAAACGATTTCTAGATTCCCAATTGGAGGAAAAAGGAGGTTCTTCAATATGGAGATTTTGCAAAGAAACAAAACCTTTTATATAATATAAATTAACATGGATACTAGGTAATGGTTAATTAATTGATATTTTGTCAGACAAAATTTTAGAAAATCCATCATTAGAAACAATTCCTGAAATATCAATCTACCATCGTTTTGGGAGAATGATTTAATAACTTTATCAAAGATATCGGTTTAGTATGGAGAGTTGGGGTGAGTGGGTTGGAAAAGTCTCTCTCCACTGGGGCCTCTATCTTCTTGTATGGAGTTTCTCTTTAAGCTTCTCGATGGATGTCCTCTAATGGATTACAATAAAATAGATGAGTAGGGATTGGATTCTAAAGGCCTATAAGATATAATTAAAGCAAGATACAATCATTTTTTTAAGAAATTTTGATTTCCCCATGTTCCCAAATATATAAATACGTATGGAAATGTGACTCACTACCTAAAATAAGTATTTTTAGTTGGATAATGGTTAAAAAGAAACTACCAAGAGAAGGAAATTTGCAAAAAGGAAGAATTTATGGTCCATCTAGATTTTCCTTGTGTTGCTTAGTGAGTGAAACCACAAAACATATTTTCCTTGAGTTCCAGTACACAAAACAAGTTTGGGGAAAATCGTTGAAATCTATTTTGGATAAAGTCTTATTTCCAAATTCATAGAAATAAATGTTTGTTGTGTGGCATAAGGGATATTCAAGAACCTTTTGAAATAAAAATATTCTAAAAATAATATGGATGGAAATACCTAAATTTATATGATGGGAGAAATGACCTCCCGGGAATAAGGTGATATTATAGTAGTCTCTACTTCCAAACACTAGAACTACTAATAAAGCTTGTTGTTTTTTATCATAAGAAATACAAGTCAAATGATGGAATGAGAATTTTGTAGCATTGATGGAGGACGAGGAACATGCTTGGGTGAACAATATGACAAACCAAATTTGAGTTTCAAACTTGAGTTTCAACTAGGAAGCCTATATATTCACCTCCATCTAGTGAAAAATGGAAACTTTTCATGGGAGAGAAAGAAATTTTGAAATGGAAACAAGAACAAAAGAAGTGTAACTTAGTTTTTGATAGGGTATCAAAAGTGAATCTAGGGGTCGAAAAAGATGGAGGGGTCATTTTATATCCCAAAGGAAATGATGAAAACTACTTTGTATGAGGATTGGGAAGGGATGCCAATAATCATGCCAAAGCTATTGGATTATTTCAAGGATTGAGGATTATAGATGACATACAAAACAAGAGATTAATTGTCATTGGATATTCACAATTGATCATCAAGTCTATGTGCAAAATATCTGGAGAAAAACATAGTGCATTATCAAGAATATTCAATAGAATAAAGAAATAAGTGGATAGGTTTGAGGAGGTAGATTTCTTTCATGTGTTAAGAGCACTCAATTATCAAGTAGATGAATTGGATAACGAAGCAATAAGACCTCAAGATGCTTCCTTTAGAGACAAAAACGGATTGGGAAGGTTCCCCATTTGCTAACTACATGTCTAAGCTTAGATTTAGAATTATAAAAATGGGGCACTAGGATACCCACCGACACTAACCACAAGGTAATTTATTTAAGGGACACAATATGCATGTTGAAAAAATGACATGTCAAATCCCATGTTAAGAAAAAAATACTCAAATGATCAGTGGGTGTGCTAAATTCCTTTCACACAAAAAACATTCAATGAGAAGGTATAATCAACCACCTCCCCTTAGTTGTGGTATGTAGTGAATTGAAATATGCATTGATTTGGAAGCTAGTTATCCATATGCAATTTTTGGATTATCCTAAATTACAACTCCCTCACCCTCTTCTAAGATCCTCAGGGTCCTGGTTAGTTCTCATGACCAGTCTTGTGAGTTTGGGAGAGTTATTGGTGTTCAATGTTCATCTGGCTTATTGCATTGCAATAATATTTTAGATTATGTGGTGGGCCTTCTTGGGCTTGATTGATATGAGGTATGGTATTTCAACGACATAGTTTCTTTTAGTAAGTGTATTGTAAAGTTGCATGTGGACATCTTGTGGATGTGATGGTACTAGGTAAGTGTGCAATTATCTTATTTTTATTGTAATGAAACTGATAACAATTCATTAAGTTGGGGATTTGAAGGAGGTAATTCAATTGAAATTATAGGCTTGAGCTGATAGAAATATTGTGTCGTCATTGATATCAACATGAAGAAAAGAAGTACCATAGTGATGGATGACATGGAACTGCAGTGAAATCTATAGGAATACTGAGTTACAAAAACATAGTACTGAAATATAGAGGATCATTGAGTTACAAGAATGCAGTGAACTACTAGAATATAGGGGATCATTGATTTATAGGAACATAGTATAGAAATACAGGGATCGTTGAGTTACAAGAACACAGTACAAGGGATTACCTATGGACAAAAATCATAATCTGGTATTCACTAAGAAGGAAAAATGATGCTAAAAAGGAATAATTTGTTACAATTGTCTTATAACTACATGATCACTGCTACAAACATACATAATTCACATGTATCGTTGGCACCGAGAAATTACCAGAAAAATCACCAATCAATATTTGGGGAAAGGAATTCGTGTGACAAATTTATGCAAGGGTGTTGACTTATGAAGACATTGGCAGACATTCATCAATTGGTGAAAGAATTAGAGTCAAATTACTCTTACCATATGCTTGGAGAAGGCCCACTGTAGAGTTTGAAGTGAAAATAAACTGATTATTATAAATAAGAAGAAGAAGTTGGATAGAAGGAGGATCATGCCTTATATATAAGGATCCCATGTGTTAGATAGTAGGAGAAGAAAAGTGATGAAAATACAAAGACTTATGCATCTTCCCTTCATAGCTACTTCAAAAGAGAAAATAATGATATAAATACTAAATCTACTAAACAGAGATCTATTGTCTCTAAAAAACGTAATGACTACAAAAGAAATACTACTCCAAGGAGAACTCCCCTAAAAAGGTATCAAAAACTCTATCTTAGCTGTTATTTTTCTTGTCATAATTTTGGGCACAAAGCACTAGACTGTAAATAATATAGAAAGAAATATCATAAAAGTGTTCAAAGATATGGCCATAGCAACAACACGTATAGTAACAATCAAAGGATTAGAAACTATAATTCATTTTCTCCATTACTAGATTACAATATCGCATGTTATAAATGTAACAATTATGGTCATGAAGTTCGTAATTGAAAATTACCAAAATTTACCTTGAAGATGAATACTTCAAACTTTCTAAAAGAATAACATAAGAAGATATGGAAATAAAAACAAAAGGAAAGAAAATGTAAGGTAGCATTGTATTAAAAAGATAAAGAAGTCAATGGTATGTTGACAGTATGTGTTCCAAACATATCACAGGAGATCAAAACAAATTCCTTAGTCTGAAAAAGGGAGAAAGGAAAGGTTACATTTGGAGATGATGTCTCTTCCAAAATACTTGGAAAAGGGACAATCAGTCTGGGAAATGACAGAACTAAAGAAAAAAATGTGCTACTAGTTGAAAATTTGAAATCCAATCTCCTTAGTGTGAGCCAAATATATGATCAAGGACACATTCTCATATTTGACTCTAATAAATGTGATATTTGAAAAGAATACTATGGAAAATTAGTAGCTACTACAACAAGAACACAAAACAATATTTATATCTTAAATACAAAAAAAAAATGCTGCATGAGTCAAATAGATGAAAAATGTCTATGGCATAGAAGAATGGATACCTAAAAGAAGAAGTTTACACATAGCAACTAGAAGGATTTGAACAACCAAGGAAAATAAGAACAAGTGTATAGATTGAAGAAGGAACTCTATGGACTTAAACAAGCACCTAGAGCATGGTATGCAAGACTGGATAAGTACATGCTACAAAAAGGATTAAAAGGGGGCATGTCTAAGAAGAATATCTATCTTGGAATTGAAAAGGACAATTTGTTAGTCATAGTGGTCTATGTGGATGATATCATATTTGGCTGCAACAATGATGAATCAAGTCATAAATTTTCTCAACAAATGTCAAAAAAGTTTGAAATTTCTATGATTGGAGAGGTAATATTCTTCCTTAGACTTCAAATCACCCAGTCATTGAAAGAACTGTTTATTAATCAGTCCAAATACCTGAAAGAGATACTTAAAAACTTTGGAATGGCTAAAAGTGCATATGTCAGGACTCCAATGATAACCAATTTCCAACTTAGCAAGGAAGATGAGTTGCCTTATGTAGACTCAACTCTCTATGGATCGATGGTAGAGAGCCTACTATATCAGACTACATCTAGACTTGATACCATGTAGGAAGTAGGAGTGGTGGAAATATTTCAATCATCTCTCGAGGAATCACATGTGATGGATGTCAAGAGACTATTTATATATCTTAAAGGCCCATTAGATTTAGGCTTATGGTATCCAAGGAATAAAGGATTTAAACAATTTTCCTACATAGTTTTTGATTGGGGTGGTAGTGTGGATGAAAAAAGGGCACTAGTGGAAATAAATTTTTCTTAGGAGAATGTCTAGTCTCATGGTCAAGAAGAAAAAAATCATCAATTTTATCTATAATAGAGGCTGAATATATTACAGCTACTAGATGTTGCACTCAAATATTATGGAAGATACAAACATTGGAAGATATTAAAATTGAATGTAATGAGTTGATACCTATCTATCGTGACAATAAAAGTGTTATCAACATATCGAAGAATCCAATCATGCATCATTTATTCAGAGAGTAAGTTAGTGACAAAAAGGTTCGATTGGAGTATGTTAGTTCAAAGGATCAGAGAGTAGACATATTCACTAAACCCCTACCTAAATAATTATTTGTACATGTAAGGAAAATATGGGAGTAATCTCTCTAAATTAAAATAAAAGTTCATGATGACAGTGTTGATTATTTGTGTTGGTTTCCATTGATGTCAACCCTTGAAGAAAGTCCAGTAGCAAATTACGGCAGCAAAAAGGTTTGGGTAATGGACCCAAGTTTGTTTGATGGATAATGGTACGAGTTTTGATATGTTTGTAGGTAATAATACATTTAGATGGATAGTACATGTCATTCCATTTCCAATGGTATGTGGAAGGTCACATAACTCCTCACAGTTAGAGATTTATGGCCATGTGAAGTTGGAGAAAGGTTTGGGTAATGGATCCAAGTCTGTTTGATGGATAATGGTATGAGTTTTGATATATTTGCAAGTAAGAATATTCTATATGGATAGTACATGTCATGCAATTTTTGTTGGTATGTGGAACATCACATAACTCCTGAAGGTTAGAGAGTTATGGCCATGTGAAGTTGGAGAACCCTCACGAGTCATCTAGAAGCCCCAAAAGGTCAAAATAGTCAAAGTGGTTTAAGAGATTTTAGAAGGTAAATAATAAAGTGAAGTGATGAGTGTAATATAAATCAAAGTGAATACAAAATAAATTGTTTAAATAATAAAGTTAATGAATAAATTACTAAGTGGACAAGTGGTTAGAAGTGGGTTAACCCTAAAATAAGGAAAGTGGGATAAGATGGTTAAAAGGTAACCCCTTGAGGAAGCTACATGGAAGTATAAACAAGAGGCAAGGCTCTCTCATTTTAAATAACACTTTAGAATATTGAATATATACAAGTGAATGAGGTAACCAAAGTATATCTAAGCCGAATTTCAGAGGTAAGGTGAAGTAAAGAAGGTCGAAATTCAACGGAGGATAAATTCTTTTGATGATGCTTTCTAAGGTATGTTATTTACAGGTTATCTCACCATTTTCACAATAACTTTTTGTCTATAAAGATTCAGATCATGAAATTTGGATTCCATTAAGGAAATTTATCCAAGTAGCTTGATACAAGTTTAAACTTGTGGTTCATTGTATTTTTGGAGTTACACGCCGTGGAAAATAGGGATTGTGGCTAGTCCTCAAACTAGTCTAAAACATGTGTTTCAGGTAAAAATGACATAACTTCTTCATAAAAGATCCAAATAAATTAAGACCAAATGTATTGGTTACAATACAATCTATAGTATTTTGTGTACAATTTTCAGATCCATACAACATATATTCTGTGTGGGGCATGCTCCACAAGTTCTCTCTCTAGAATAAGCCAGAATTCAAAAAGGTATGTCATTTTTGCTATAACTCCTTTTCTGAGAGGTTCCAAGTAGTGAAATATGGAGGAATTGCATAAAAGGCACTGAAGAACATTGTGTACCATTTTTAGATATTTCTTCATTACATGTACAAAGTTATGATTATTTCAAGTTAGGGTTTTTGACTAATCCAAAATTAGTCATGTGAGACGAAAGTAAAGTTTGATGAAAATGCTAGTCTCTTGTTGTTAAAGTTAAGTAAGATTTGCAGGTATGTGATTGTTGATACTGAGAGGGGGGTGAATCAGTATCAAGTACAATTTAAAACCTTTTTCAACTTATACTTAAACCATTCAATTATATCCAATGAGAAATGAACAATAGTATAAGAGTTACACCAATACACCACAATACACCATATGCAATGTATGAGAAATAATCAATAGTTATTGTTCAAGGGAAGTAATGACTTCCAAAGGTAGCTACAGCTTCCAAGTGTAAAGGGAGGGATAAACCTCCAAGAGAAAGATACAATACTCAAATATAAAGAGAGATTTTAACTCTCCATCCTTTCGCCTTCCTTCCGCCCAAGAATATACGAGAGATAATAAAAATTTACATTAAATCATCACCATCAACCAACCATCACATAGAACCTGATAATGCTTCCTGAGACTTCTTCAATTTCTACAATTATTCAATTCCTGGAATACTCTAATCCTGTAGATAATATTATTCAGTTTATTCTCTGAAACTTCTCCAAGTTTCACTCCTTGAATCCTCCCCAAAAAGAAGTTATAGAGAGAATGGTAAACCTTGTTCAATTTTGGTTTATTCAGGAGACCGAACTTGTACAGAATTCCCCGCGCTCAATATTTAACATAAGATTTTGAAACTCACACACAAGAAACTACAGTCTGTACTCTTTCTAATTCAATTTGTCCCATGTCATTTGGATTCCTGATGAAGAAGATGTGACTATTTTACCTGGAACACATGTTTATTCACAAGCTTTAGGACTGGTAAAAGACCCTATCTTCCATAGAGTGTATCTCCATAATTATAGAAAATAAAGAGATGAAATTTTTACCACAGGTACCTTGATATGTCTTCTCAATACCATAGCAATTTCACCATCTGAATCGTTCTAGAAACAAATTTATAGAAAAATGGTAAGATGACCTGAAAATAACATACCTTAGAACACATCACCAAAGGACTTCATCCTCCCTTGAAATCCGACCTTCTTTACTTATGATTTCCTATGAAATTCAACTTATGTATAAAATGAATGTATAATGATTTTTATTTATTCCATTTATGTCACTTCCTTTTGACATTAGGGCCAACCTGGCACTTTCTTATTTTGTAATTCTTTTCTTTAATTATCTTCAGGGCCTACATGTACTTCCTTCTTCAATTCACTTTGTCATCTTCAAAAATTCATTTCTCCTCAACCATGAGAATCCACGTGACATGCCACATACCACTAGAAAGAACACGATGTATACTATTCATCCATAGGTCTTGTATATACTTTTTCATTTTCCTCCATGTCAAAATACCTTCATCAATCTTGCGGTCCAAAACCCATGACTAGTGTTGACATCAATGACAACAACCAATCTTCCAACAATCTCCCCCTTTGTCATTGATGGCAACACTCATTCTCCCCCTATTATCATGATCCCAATTTCTCTCCCCCTTTGACATCAAGGGAAAAGGGTATGGCTTCTACCCCTGAGTTTAATGGCAAAAGGTAACTCTCTTCTTTGGGGCTGCTCCCACTGAACATATGGCACTCAATAATACTTCATCCTTATTTTTGATCTTTAGGACTTTGTCTTCCTTGGAATCATTTTGTGTGGCTTCTGACTTCTCTCTCTTCTTCATGTCTAGGATGTATATTTTGTTCGGTCTTCTTGTTGCAGTTGAAACCAATCTTCCTGAGTTATTTTCTCTAATTTTACATTTTCGGGAGTCAAACGTAAGAGTGTATCCTTGATCACACATTTTACTAACACTGAGTAGATTATTCTTCAAGTCTTCAACCAATAGGACATTATTTTCTTTTACATTTTTTCTTCCAAGTTCTACTACACCTTCTCCAAGTATTTTGGCAGATGAGTCATCTCCAAATGCAACATTGCCACCCTTTCTCTTCTAGCTGATGAATTTGGCTTGATCCTCGATCATGTGTGAAGAACATCCACTGTCTATGTACCATTCAAGTT
>ML791861.1:231183-243286 GCA_009831015.1 Picea engelmannii
TTCATGATCTATTCTTCTGTAGTTTCCTTCATACTGATTGAAGCTTCTTTGATTCCTGGAGGTAGGAGGTCTTCTTGGATATTCATCTCTTTTGTAATCATTCCTTCTTTCTGGTATCCTGGTCCACTTCTCATCAACTGTCTGTGTAGCTCTTTCTTCAAACTTTTTGTTGGTATTTTCATATTCTTTGTATGAATTTTCACCCATGCATCCAAGATGTGTTAAGTCCTTTGGCACTTGAGAGTTTCTTAAGCTCTTCCACAATGAGACAACTTCTTTTTCACATTTCTCACAATCTTATTCTTTCTTCTTCTTTCTTCTTCTAGTCGAGTTTTCAAGGAAATGGTTTCTTCTCTTAGTTTCTCAAAGTATTCTAATTGTTTCCTCAATATTACAACGCTCTTTTCACAACTACCCAATTCACTTCTTAGTTTTCTTTGTGTGTCTTTGAGCTTGCTATTATCAATCTCAACATGCTTCAATTTTTTAAGATTCTCATCTTGTTGTTGAATAATTTTTTCTTTATGATTTTTTTCTTCTTCATTGGAATTTTCTTCTTCAGTTTCATTTCTTTCAATCATTGGATGAGGAAATTCAAATTCAACATGAGCTACTCCTTCACAATTAAAGCAAAAGAATTGACCTCTATTTTCTTCTTTGAAATCTTAGATGTTGCAATTTGCTTCAACTTCTTCTTTTTCTTCTTCTTCTGCTTCTTCCCTTACATAAACTTCTTGTAGCTTGTCCCGAAGCTCTTTTGATGATGCACATGATCCCACCTTGGATTTCACTGAATCTGTCAATCCATCTAGGATGGTATCTATTGCCAATTTGTTGTTCCTTTTTGCTTCCTTCCGAGCTGCAGTATTTGGTTTCTTCAAGGCATTGTATCCTGAAGCAACTGAGAACCAAACATCTGCCCCAAGAGATTTCAAGTTAGTTTCCATTATATTAGTCCAGTATTCAAAATTACTTCCATCAAATGGTGGAATCCCATTTGGAATTTTATCTTCATTTTCTTCTTAGAATCTTTCTTCCGGTGGTTAAACTGTACTGAAGGTAACCCGCTCTGATACCAATTGTTGATATTGAGATGGGGGTGAATCAGTATCAAGTACAATTTAAAACCTTTTTCAAATTATACTTAAACCATTCAATTATATCCAATGATCAATTAACAATAGTATAAGATTTACACCAATACACCACAATACACCATGCACAATATATGAGAAATAATCAATAGTTATTGTTCAAGGGAAGTAATGACTTCCAAAGGTAGCTACAGTTTCCAAGTGTAAAGGGAGGGATAAACCTCCAACATGAAGATACAGTCCTCCAATATCAATAGATATTTGAACTCTCCATCCTTTCCCCTTCATTCCACCCAAGAATATACGAGAGATAATAAAACTTCACATTAAATCATCACCATGAACCAACTATCATATAGAACCTGATAATGCTTCCTGAGACTTCTTCAATTTCTACAATTATTCAATTCTTGGAATACTCTAATCATTTAGATAATATTATTCAGTTTATTCTCTGAAACTTCTCCAAGTTTCACTCCTTGAATCCTCCCCAAAAAGATATTATAGAGAGAATGGTAAACCTTGTTCAATTTTGGTTTATTCAGGAGACCGAACTTGAATTACCCACGCTCAATATTTAACATCAGATTCTGGAACTCACACATAAGAAAACATAGTCTGTACTCTTTCCAATTCAATTTATCCCACATCATTTGGATTCTGGATGAATAAGTTATGACCTTTTTACCCGGAACACCTGTTTATTGACAAGCTTCAGGATTGGTCAAAAACGCAAGCTTCAGAGTGTATCTCCATAATTATAGCGAATCAAGAGATGAAATTTTTACCACAAGTACCTTCATATGTCTTCTCAATACCATATCAATTTCACCATCTGAATCATTCTAGAAAAAAATTTATAGCAAAAATGGTAAGATGACCTGAAAATAACATACCTTAGAACACATCACCAAAAGACTTCATCCTCCCTTGAAATCCGACCTTCTTTACTTCTAATTTCCTCTGAAATTTGAATTGTGTATAAAATTAATGTATAATGATATTTATTTATACCATTTATGTCACTTCCTTTTGACATTAGGGTCGACTTGACACTTTCTTATTTTGTAATTCTTTTCTTTAATTATCTTCAGGGCCTACATGTACTTCCTTCTTCAATTCACTTTGTCATCTACAAAGTTTCATTTATCCTCAACCGTGAGGATCCACGTGACATGCTACATACCACCAGAAACAAAATGATATATACTATCCAGCCATGGGTCTTGTATCTACATGTGCATTTTCGTTCATGTCCAAATACCTTCATCAATCTTGTGGTCCAAAACCCATGACTATGGTTGACATCAATGACAACAACCAATATTCCAATAGTGATCATATACACCAGGTCTATTACATAGTTACAAATCATATTTGGATGATGAAATTGATGAGAGATTTTGTTTGAGGTACCTGTTGAGTACATGGTTGAGACAATTAGTTGATGAATTGGCACACACATGAGTTGTATAGTTGATGATGTTGGTACATATTGAGGAGTCATAATTTGTGTGTATTTGATACATGAATTGTACATATTTGGTGCATGGTTGATGCACTTGTTCATGGTATAGGTTGAGGTACAAGTTGGTGCATGGTTGATGCACTTGTTTATGGTACAAGTTAATTATAGATTGAGGTACAAGTTGGTGCATGGGTGATGCACTTCTTTATGGTATAGGTTGATTACAGGTTGAGGTAAGGGTTGATGCATGGTTTAGTTTATTGGTACGGTTTGTTTGGTGCAGATTGATTGATACAAGTTTGCATTAGTATATCTCACAGTGATAGTGTGAAAATGGTTCCATCATTCTACTTATACGTCAAGGCGATTGCATGGGGAAAGGAAAATTGGTTGTAGACACCTTCAGGTTGTATATGGAGAACATAGGGGGTTGTAGCCTCCTTCTATCTATAGCCAGATGATTGAGGAGTTGGAGCTTCCGTTAGGTTGTAGCTTGAGAAACTAGGGAGTTGTAGCCTCCTTCTCGTTGTAGCTAGAGAATTGGGGAGTTGGGGTTTCCTTCAGGTTGTAGCATGAGAAACTAGAGGGTTGGAGCCTCCTTCCATTTTTAGCTCGAAAATAAAGAAATTTGGTGCTTCCAATGAATGTAATTATTAAATACATATAAGAAAAATCATTCTGCACGGTGTTCTCCCTCTTCGGATTTCCACGTAAAAACATTGTTCTACTGTGTATGTGTATGATTGCTCATTTGTTCATTTTTTATTTACTCTGAAGCTATTGGATGATAATGCTACATTGATATAAAACTTGAATTTGTGGTTAAAAAGGATTGCATTACTCTATTACTGATTCACCCCCCCTCTCAATAATCCAACAATTGGTATCAGAGAAAGGTTCCTTCAAGAAACAATTTAACCACTGGAAGGAGATCATGGATTATTCTGAGAATGGAGTACCAATGTTTAATGGTCAGAATGGTTTAAAGTATGAGATGTGGAGTAGGAGGACGAAATTATTTTTATAGGCATAGGGGCATTATATTTGTCTATCAGTTTTTACAGGATATGATAGTTCAAAAAGGGAAAAGACTGCAACCAAGAAGGAATTGAAGAAGAATAACTAAATAAAAATGGATTTCATCTAGGAAGGATTACCTAATCCAATAATAGAAAAGGTTGGTAAATGTTCATCAGCCAAAGAACTTTGGGATAAGTTACATGAGATATATTCTTCACTCATCTCAGATTCATAAAATTCCAAAGAAGATGGAGATACAGCTCAAGAAGAATTATGCTCACCATGTCAAACATATTAAGGAAATGAAGAGTACATAATCACCATAGGTATGTTGTTTTGTTTTAATTGTGAAAAATGTGGACATCTTGAAATAGAATGCCATGAAGGAAATGAGACAGAAAAAATAATTGAAAAGGAAGAAAATTATGAAGCAGAATTAACTAGTGCTTTAGATGAACCAAAAGAAGAAAACAATTCACTCAAGAAAGAACTGATGAAACAAAAGGAAAGTGTTCATATTTTTGAATAATCCCAATAGTTCATAGAGAAATTAAGAACTCGGCTAGAAGAAGCCAAAAAGATCAAAGAAAATATTGAATATCAAAAGCAGTATATGGAAGCCAACATAGCATCACAGAAGGAAGAAGCAGAAATGAGAGAGAAGATACTGATAGATAATATTAAGGAGAGAACTAATGATCTAAACCAACTTGAGGCAGAGTTTGGTCAAGAAGAGAAATGACTTTAAGAAGAAATAATCACATTAAAAATTCATCTTGGAGAAGCAAAAAGAACAGAAGAAGGCATGAATTCTCAGATAATGAAGAAAGAAGAAGAGGTTGAGAAGCTTGAAGAAGAAGTGTTCAGATTAAGAAGTAAAATCTTCAATCTCAAAAAGAATTTTTTAGAGAGAGAAACATCCACATCGATTATAGAGAATGAGGAGAAGCACTCTAGGTTGCTAGAAAATAAGAATGAAGAAAATATAAAGAGTTATGCAGAAGTACTCAAAGGAAAGAATCATGGTCAACCAGAATCTAAGAAAACTATTTGAAGATACATATTCAATAAGATCATTCATGTTCAAGCCACAAAGTATCTTCAATCATGATCATGATCAGTCAAGGAAGAAATTAAAAAGGACTACACCACAAAGAAGATCATTGACTCCTAGGTATGGAAATTTCTTTTATGGTCATTGTTTTTATTGTACTAATTTTTGACATAACGTTGCAGATTGCAGGGATTATAAAATAAATGTTTAAGAAAGAAGTGCCTATGTGGTGCCACATAACATTGAATGTTACAAATGTCATAACTATGGACACATAGATAGTGATTGTAGAAGAATGATTGATACTTCCATGAAAGAGAACAATGATATCAGATATAAGAAAGTATGGATGAGAAAACATGAAGAACAGGTGAACAAAGACCAAGTACCAGAGATCACAAGATGGAAAAAAAAATGAGATGAATAAAATTCTACATAGAAAAATAAAGATGTCAGATACAGAAGGGTTTGGAAAATAATTGAAAGAAAAGGAGGACAGGTAAATAAGGAACAGGTTCAAGAGATTGTACTTTCAGGGATTGTAGTGAAAGATGAATCCACAAATATAAAGAAAGAAGTCAGAGCTGAGAGATGATGAATCTACGAATGAATATGGTGATGAATCTACCAATGAAGATGATGATGAATACACATCAAAGAAGTAATTGTTCTGATCCATCCGACTTAGAGACTCCCTGATAATATGAATATTAGAGAGGGGGAGTTAATGCGATAGTTGTGATAGAACAAAGAACCATCCTTCAAGCATCTTGTAGATTTTGAGAAGAAAGATCTCGAGTATTCAGTTAGCAGAAGTACATTTTGATATATTAATCAAGACTTCATGATAGTATAGTGATAAATGGGTCAACATTATGGACAGTTGTGCAAGTAGAGTCTTGGAAAGTATGGACAGAGATGGATTCATAAGAACACTTAGCAGGTTTGGATAGATATATGACAGTGGACGCGAGCATGGATTCATGTATTGTTTCAGAGAGTGGTTTAGAGATAAAGGAACATTATCATAATGGATGATAATTACACAGGAAATGGCTCGAACAATGCTAATGGATTCCAAACTGATAGATATATTTTGGACACATACAGTGCATACAACAATTCACATTCAAAACAGAGTAATTCTCAAAAACACCAAGGAAAAAACTCCCTATGAACTATGGAAAGGAAGTGCATAAAACAACCTCTACATCAAGGTAACTCAAGGTATTATTTTATTAATTTAAATTTATGTTGATGATCTTATTTTTGGAAGTACTAGTGATCGGTTAAGCCAGAAATTTGCTTGAGAATCGATGTTTCTCTCCTGTCCGACAACCAATGGTTGTGATCTACTTCAGACTCCACCTTTGGGAGTTTAGAACATTTCACACACCCTTTTATGCTGAAGTGACTCTCTTCCATACCCTTTCCCCAACTGACACGTGTACTCTTGATGGACGACCCAGATTTTCCAAACCATGAACAGCTCAGATCTGCTCAAGGTTTCCTTCTGAAATACTATTTCTTTAGAACACGCAGATCTCCACCACGTGTCCTTCTGGATCCAACGACCCATATCCACTTCGCCTTTCGTAACTTCACGAAGAGTGCACTTTTCTCCATGCAAATTATAATGAAGATCTTTCCCGTGAACTCTCGAATCTGCTACCACGTCCCTGCTTCAACCAACTATTGGGATCTCTTCGCTTCTTGAGGGCTTCGAAAATCCTATATCCTCAAACACCTTAAAGCCTCTGAACCACAAAATTCTAAAATACTTCACAACTATCCTTCGTGCAAGTTTCCTAGATCTGACGGTTTGAAATGAATCCTCTTCTCCATAACAAATCTTGACCACAAAACCTGCAAATACTTAGAAAATCCTCCTTCATGAAGGATTTCTCCCGCCAACTTCTTGGAACTTTTCCTTCTTAGATATTTGGATTCCTTGAAGGGTTTATTTGACACTTAGTCGAATTTTGGATCTGTGCACACCTTGCAATAGATCTTTGCACACACTTCTTCCAGTAATTTCTCGAACTACTCCTCCTAAGCTTCTGAGTTAAAAGACTCTGTCGACGCACTCCTTGTGGACATTTTTCACACTCTGCACACAAAGATTTTATTTATCTCTTCTGAGCTTGGAGCCGAACCAGGTTCTATCAATGCACTCCTTGCGGACGATACACACTCCTTGCGTAGGCTCATGGAAGAGAAACAAGTGAAACTTATCTAATGTTTCACAGATTCATAGATTCAACAGTATAACTCATGCATTCATCAAAACACAAAATAACATAGAAGATTTAAGCAACAACAACACCACGGATTTGATCAATATCTCTCTGTTATCTTCATTCAAGTGTAAATGGATACAACTATGATAAACAACAACTAAAATTCAGCAACAACTAAATCACATCAATCTCCTACTAGTTTGTAGCAGCCTCATTTGGATGTACAATGCATCTATGTATACAAGAGGGCTCCTAGGGTTCCCTCCAACTATCTATATTATCGAAGTAAAATATTACATCTACTTAAGTCATGTTACAATAATTGTCCGTGACAGACAGATAAGGGTGAATGTTCCAGATCTGCGTCAAAACAAATTTAACTAAATGAAAATCCGATCTCTCCCGATCTTACATGATCATTCAGCCTCCAAACATTCAGACTTGTTTGATTTGTCATTCATTCAAAAGATTTTTGAGATACACTTTTTTTTTTAATTTCAATATTTATTCAAAAAGGAACGCTAGTCTCTTTGATGTCTTTCCACGTTTGCTCTGCTGACGATGTTCCTGCATCATACTCCTTTCGAAAAAAAATCATGGACTTCTGTCCATGAGCTCCTACACCAACTTTCAATTAAAATTCTAGGCTTGAGCTAATGGAAATATTGTGTTGTCATTGATATCACCATGAAGACAAGAAGTACCATAGTGATGGATGGCATGGAACTGTAGTGAAATCTATATGAATACGGAGTTACAAAAACATAGTACAGAAATACAGAGGATTACTAAGTTATAGGAACACATTGAACTACTATAATATAGGGGATCGTTGATTTATAGGAGCGTAGTACAAAAATACAGGGATCGGTGAGTTACTGGAATGCAATACATGGGATTACCTGTTGACAAAAAATCATAATTTGGTATTCACTAAGAAGGAAAAATGGTGCTGAAAAGGAATAATTTGTTACAATTGTTTTAAAGCTGCATGATCACTACTACAAACTTACATAATTCACATGTATCATTGGCACAAGGAAATTACCAGAAAAATCACCGATCAAGATTTGGGGAAAGGAATTCGTGTGACAAATTTATGCAAGGGTGTTGACTTATGAATACATTGGGAGACATTCATCAATTGGTGAAAGAATTAGAGTCACATTATTCTTACCATATGCCTGGAGAAGGCCTGCTGTAGAGTTTGAAGTGAAAATCAATTGATTATTATAAAGAAGAAGAAGAAGTTGGATAGAAAGAGGATCAACCCTTATAATATAAGGCTCCCATGCGTCGGATAGTAGGAGAAGAAAAGTGAGGAACATACAAAGAATTATGCACCTTCCCTTCATAGCTACTTCAAAAGACAAAAGAACCATCTAAATACTAAATCTACTCAACAAATATCTACAGTCTCTCAAAAACGTAATGAGTACAGAAGAAATACTACTCCAAGGAGAACTCCCCCAAAAAGGTATCAACAACTCTTTCTTGGCTGCTATTTTTCTTGTCATAATTTTTGGCACAAAGCACTAGACTGTAAATAATATAGAAAGAAACATCATAAAAGTGTTCAAATATATGGCCATAGCAACAACAAGTATAGTAACAATCAAAGGATTATAAACTATAATTTATTTTATCAATTACTAGATTACAACATCACATGCTATAAATGTAACAATTATGGTCATGAAGCTAGTAATTACCAACATCACTCTGGGAAATGACAGAACTAAAGAGAAAAATGTGCTTCTAGTTGAAAATTTGAAATCCAATCTCCTTAGTGTGAGCCAAATATATGATCAAGGACACATTCTCATATTTGACTCTAATAAATGTGATATTAGAAAAGAATATTCTAGAAAATTAGTAGCTACTACAACAAGAACACAAAGCAATATTTATATCTTAAATACAAAAAAAGAAAAGAAAAATGTTGCATGAGTCAAATAGATGAAAAATGGCTATGGAATAGAATAATGGATACCTAAAAGAAGAAGTTCACACAGAGAAACTAGAAGGATTTGAACAACCAAGGAAAAGAAGAACACGTGTATAGATTGAATAAGGAACTCTATGGCCTTAAACAAGAAACTAGAGCATGGTATGCAAGACTGGATAAGTACCTACTATAAAAAGGATTAAAAGGAGGTATGTCTAACAAGAATATATATCTTAGAATTGAAAAGGACAATTTGTTAGTCATAGTGGTCTATGTGGATGACAACATATTTGGCTGCAACAATGATGAATCAAGTCGTAAATTTTCTCAAGAAATGTCAAAAGAGTTTTAAATGTCTATGATTGGAGAGGTAACGTTCTTCCTTAGACTTCAAATCATCCAATCATTGAAATGAATGTTTATTACTCAGTCCAAATACCTGAAAGAGATACTTAAAAACTTTGGAATGGCTAAAAGTGCATCTGTTAGCACTCCAATGATAACCAGTTTCCAAATCAGTAAGGAAGATGAGTTACCTTATATAGACTCAACTCTCTATAGATCGATGGTTGGCAACCTACTATATCAGACTGCATCTAGAATTTATATCATGTAGGAAATAGGAGTGGTGGAAATATTTCAATCATCTCCCGAGGAATTATGTGTGATGGATGTAAGGAGAACATTTATATATCTTAAAGGCACATTAGATTTAGGCTTATGGTATCCAAGGAATAATGGGTTTGAACAAATTTCCTACATAGATTTTGATTGGGGTGGTACTGTGCATGAAAAAAGAGCACCAGTGGAAATAATTTTTTCTTAGGAGAATGTCTAGTCTCATGGTCAAGAAGAAAAAAATCATCAATTTTATCTACAGTATAGGATGAATATATTACAGCTATTGGATGTTGCACTCAAATATTATGGATGATACAAACATTGGAGGATATTAAAATTGAATGTAATCAGTCGATAACTATCTATTGTGACAATAAAAGTGTTATCAACCTCTCCAAGAATCTAGTCATGCATTATTTAGTGAGAGAGCAAGTTAGTGACAAAAAGGTTAGATTGGAGTATGTTAGTTCAAAGGATTGGAGAGTAGACATATTCACTAAACCTATGCATAAAGAATTATTTGAACATGTAAGGAAACATATGGGAGTAATCTCCCTAAAGTAAAAGAAAAGGTCATGATGACTGTGTTGATTATTTGGGTTGGTTTCCATTGATGAAAACACTTAAAGAAAGTTTGGTAGAAAATTCTGGTAGCACAAAGGGTTGGGTAATGGACCAAGTTTGTTTGATGTCTAATGGTATGAGTTTTTATATATTTGTAGGAAACACTATTATAGATGGATATTACATGCCATTCCATTTCCGATGGTATGTGGAACGTTGCATAACTCCTCACGGTTAGAGAGTTATGGCCATGTGAAGTTGGAGAAAGGTTTGGGTAATGGACCCAAGTCTATTTGATGGATAATGGTACAAGTTTTGATATATTTGGAGGTAAAAATATTCTATATGGATAGTACATGTTATGCCATTTCCGGTGGTATGTAGAACTTCACATAACTCCTCAAGGTTAGAGAGTTATGGCCATGTGAAGTTGGAGAACTCTCACGAGCCATCTAGAAGCCCCAAAAGGTCAAAGTAGTCAAAGTGGTTTAAGAGATTTTAGAATGTAAATAATAAAGTGAAGTGATGAGTGTACTATAAGTCAAAGTGAATACAAAATAAATTATTTAAATAATAAAGTTAATGGAGAAATTACTAAGTGGACAAGTGGTTAGAAGTGGGTTAACCCTAAAATAAGGAGAGTGGATTAAGATGGTTAAAAGGTAACCCCTTAAGAAAGCTACATAAATGTATAAATAAGAGGCAAGGCTCTCTCATTTTAAATAAAACTTGAGAATATTGAATATCTATAAGTGAATGAGGTAACCAAAAGACATATAAGCCGAATTTCAGAGTTAAGGTGATGTAAAGAAGGCCAAAATTCAAGGGAGGATAAATTCTTTTGATGATGCTTTCTAAGGTATGTTATTTAAAGGTAATCTCATCATTTTCTCAATAATTTTTTTTTCTATAAAGATTCAGACTGTGAAATTGGGATTCCAGTGAGGAAACATATCCAATTAGTTGTGATACAAATTTCAGCTTATGGGTCATCGTATTTTTGGTGTTACGCGCCGTGGAAAATAAGGCTTGTGGCTAGTCCTCAAACTAGTCTAAAACATGTGTTTTAGGTAAAAACATCACAACTTCTTCATAAAAGATACAAATTCAGTAAGACCAAATGTATTGGTTAGAGTACAATCTGTAGTATTCCATGTACAATTTTCACATCCATACAACAAATATTTTGTGAGGGACATGCTCTACAAGTTTGCTCTCTAGAATAAGCCAGAATTCAAAAAGGTATCTTATTTTTGCTATAACTCTTTTTATGAGAGCTTCCAAGTAGTGAAATATGGAGGAATTGCATAAAAGACATTGAAGAATATTGTGTACCATTTTCAGATATTTATTCATTACAGGTACAAAGTTATGATTATTTCAAGTTAGGGTTTTTGACTAATCTAAAATTAGTCATGTGAGAGTAAAGTAAAGTTTGATGAAAATTCTAGTCTCTTGTTGTTAAAGTTAAGGAAGGTTTGCAGGAATCTGATCAGATACACCAGGTCTATTACATAGTTACAAATCATATTTGGATGATAAAATTGATGAGGACTTTTGGTTGAGGTACATGTTGAGTACATGGTTGAGACAAGTAGTTGATGAATTGGCACATACATGAGGTGTATAGTTGATGATTGATGCAGGAGCATCCGAATTACATCGTGCGAGCCAGCGCGTGGAGGAAAAGGAACAGCTGGAAAGCGCCAGCATCCAAGTTTTGAACCATTGTAATATATGGCTGCGCCGAAACATTAATGTTTTGATGTGATGAAGCGCACTGTACATTGTAACGGACCTTGAGCGGATAAGCTCTAGTCCTTAGGTAGCTGAGGCATTTACTTAGAGTTAATGCACGCAGATAGAATAATTAACTGTAGATTAGACAATTTTAGTTTAGAGAGGGAAAACGGAGTATAGACACCCTCCCTTGTATCATTGTAGGAGGGAATATTCAGTATTAGTAGGAGAAGGGAGGAGAGCAGAGCAGAGAGTCTGTGAAAAACCTCCATGTACAGTTATTGAATTAATAGGAAGAACCCTGATTCAATTCCATGGACGCGTTTGACCTCTGTGTGTTGCTGATATTATGCT
>ML791861.1:249089-304099 GCA_009831015.1 Picea engelmannii
GGAAGCATCGGGGTTTCGTCATTCGGGGTTTCCAGCAGCCAGAGGCTTGGAGTCGCGGACCCGCGAGCCGCGAAGTCCCGACGTGACGTGGCAGTGTGGGACCCGGAAGTCAAGGGGAGACGCGTGGGAGCATATCGGAACATTGGAATTCGGGGTTTGGAGAGTCAAGTGATTGACATCGCCAGTGGCGATATCCCGATAGGCAAAAGCCCGATACCCGAGCGTTGACCATTGACTATTAGAGATCGGGGATCGGCGTTTGAAGAGGTAAAGAAACGTTGTTGAGAGTCTCACGATATCGCGAGTTCCGATCTCCCGAATCCCGAAGGGAGAATCGTACGGAAGTGTCTCTGTGGGTAAACCATTCCCTAGGGAGTTGAAGAGAGCTGACTCTTCGGGCCCGTGAGAAACTGAAGGTCCTGGTGGAGCAACCGCCGGCTGAGAGAGAGCGGGGTTGCGCCAATGATGTTGGTACATCTTGAAGAGTCATAGTTTATGTGTATTTGATACATGATTGGTACATATTTGGTTCATGGTTGATGCACTTGCTCATGGTATAGGTTGAGGTATAGGTTGGTGCATGGTTGATGCACTTGTTTATGGTACATGTTGAGGTACAAGTTGGTGCATGGTTGATGCACTTGTTTATGGTATAGGTTGATCACAGGTTGAGGTACAGGTTGATGCATGGTTCAGTTTATTGGTACAGGTTGTTTGGTGTAGGTTGATTTGTATAGGTTTACAACAATATATCTCACAATGATAGTGTGATAGTGGTTCCATCATTCTACTTATACGTCAGGGCGGCTAGACGAGGAAATGACAGGTGGTTGTAGACACATTCTAGTTATATTTGGAGAACATAGGGGGTTGTAGACTCCTTCTAGTTGTATCCATAGAATTGAGGAGTTGGAGCTTCTCTCAGGTTATAGCCTCAGAAACTAGGGAGTTGTAGCCTCCTTTTGGTTGTAGCCAGAGAATTGGGGAGTTGGAGTTTCCTTCATGTTGTAGCATGAGAAACTAGATGGTTGGAGCCTTCTTCCATTTGCAGCTAGAAAACAAAGGAATTTGGTTCTTCCAATGAATGCAATTCTTAAAGACATATAAGAAAAATCAGTCTGTGGTTTTCTCCCTTTTTGGGTTTCCATGTAAAAACATTGGTGTACTGTGTATGTGTATGATTGTTCGTTTGTTCATTTTTTATTTACTCTGCAACTATTGGATGATAATGCTACATTGATATAACATTTGAATTTGTGGTTAAAATGGATTGTATTACTCTATTACTGATTCACCCCCCCTCTCAATAATCCAACAATTGGTATCAGATCAAGGTTCCTTCATGAAACAATTTAACCACTGGAAGGAGATCATGGATTATTCTGAGAATGGAGTACCAATGTTTAATGGTCAAAATGGTTTAAAGTGCGAGATGTGGAGAAGAAGGATGAACGTATTTTTACAGGAACAGGGGCATTATATTTGGCTATCAGTTCTTATAGGATATGATAGTTCAAAAAGGACAAAGACTGCAGCCAATAAGGAATTGAAGAAGAATAAAAAAATAACAATGGACTTCATCTAGGAAGCATTACCTAGTCCAGTAAGAGAAAAGGTTGGTAAATGTTCATCATTCAAATAACTTTGGGATAAGTTACATGACATATAATCTTCACCCATCGTAGATTAAAAAAATTACAAAGAAGATGCAGATACAAATCAAGAAGAATTATGTTCACCATGTTAAACAGATTCAGAAAAAGAATAGTACATAATCACGAGAGGTATGTTGTTTTTCTTTATTTGTGAAAAACATGGACATCTTGAAATAGAATGCCATGAAGGAAATGAGACAAAAAAAATAATTGAAAAGGAAGAAAATTATGAAGCAGAATTGGCTAGTGCTTTAGATGAACCAAGAGAAGAAAATAAGTTACTCAAGAAAGAATCGATGAAACAAAAGGAAATTGTTCACATTTTTGAAAAATCCCAATAGATCATCGAGAACTTAAGAACTCAGCTAGAAGAAGCTAGAAGGATCGAAGAAAATATTGAATATCAAAAGCAGTATCTGAAAGCCAACATAGCAGCATATAAGGAAGAAGCAAAAATGAGAGAGAAGATACTGACAGATCATATTAAGGAAAGAACTAATAATCTAATTCAGTTTGAGGCAGAGTTTGGTCAAGAAGAGAAAGGACTTGAAGAGGAAATAATCACACTAAAAGTTTAGCTTGGAGAAGTGAAAATAACAGAAGAAGGCACAAAGTCTCAGATAATGAAGAAAGAAGAAGAGGTTGAGAAGCTTGAAGAAGAAGTTTTCACGTTAAGAAGTAAAATCGTCAAGCTCAAAAATAACATTGAAGAGATAGAAACATCCACATCAGTTATAGAGAATGAGGAGAATCACTCTAGGTTGCAAGAAAAGAAGAATGAAGAAAATAGAAAGAGTTATGCAAAAGTACTCAAAGGAAAGAATCATGGTCAACCAGAATCAAGGAAGAAATTCAGAGGGACTACCCCAATAAGAACATCATTGACTCTCAAGTATACAAATGTTTTTTATGGTCATTGTTTTTATTGTACTAATTTTGTAAATAACATTGCATATTGCATGGATTATAAAAGAAATGTTCAATAAAGAAGTGCCTATGCGGCGCCACATAGCATTGAATGTTACAAATGTCATAACTATGGACACAAAGCTAGTGATTGTAGAAGCATGATTGATAATTCCATAAAAGAGAACACTGATATCAAATATAAGAAAGTATGGATAATAAAATAGGAAGAACATGTGAAAAAAGACCAGGTACCAGAGTTCCCAAGATTGGCAATAAAATGAGATGAAGAAAATTCTATAGAGAAAATGAAAGATGTCAGATATAGAAAGGTTTGGAAAATAACTGAAATAAAAGAAGGACAAGTAAATAAGTAACAGGTTCAAGAGATTGTACTTTCAGGCATCGTAGTGAAAGATGAATCCACGGACATAAAGAAAGAAGTCAGATCTTAGAGAGATGATGAATCTACGAATGAAGATGGTGATGAATCTACCAATGAAGATGATGATGAATACACATCAGAGAAATAATTATTCTGAGCCATCCAACTTAGAGACTCCCAAGTAATATGAATATTAGAGAGGGGGAGTCTATGTGATACCTATGATATACCAAAGAATCATCCTTCGAGAATCTTGCAGAGTTTGAGAAGACAGATCCAGAGCACTCAGTTAAAAGAACTACAGTTTGATAGATTAATCAAGACTTCATGATAGTATAGTGATAAATGGGTCATCATTATGGACAGTTGTGCAAGTAGATTCTTGGAAAGTATGGACATAGATGGATTCATAAGAACACTTAGCAGGTCTGGACAGATATATGATAGTGGACAAGAGCATGGATTTATATATTGGTTCACAGAGTCAAAGACAAAGGGACATTATCATAATGGATGATAATTACATAGGAAATGGCTCGAACAATGCTAATGGATTCCAAATTGACAGATATTTTTTGGACACATACAGTGCATACAAAAATTCACATTCAAAACAGATTAATGCTCAGAAATACCAAGGAAAAAACTCTCTACGAACTATGGAAAGGAAGTGCATACAACAACCTCTACATCAAGGTAACTCAAGGTATTATTTTATTAATTGAAATTTATGTTGATGATATTTTTTTTGGAAGTACTAATGTCAGGTTAAGCGAGAAATTCTCTTAAGAATCAATGGTTCTCTCCTATCCAACAACCAATGGCTGTGATCCGCTTCAAACTCTACCTTTGGGAGTTCAGAATGTTGCACACACCCTTTTCCCCTGATGTGTCTCTCTTCTAGACCCTTTCCCCCATTGACACTTGTTCTTTGGATGGATGAACCAGATCTGTCGAACCACATATGACTTAGATCTGCTCAAGGTTTCCATCTCTTCAAAAATTCTCTGTCCAAACTTACCTTTTTCCTTTCAGAGAGCTATTTCTCTAGAAAACGCATATCTCCACCACGTGTCCTTCTGGATCCAACAACCCATATCCACTTTGCCCTTCATGACTTCACGAAGATTGTAATTTTCTCCACACAAATTATTCTGAAGTTCTCTCCTGTGAACTCTCAGATCTTCTGCCACGTCTCTGCTTCAACCAACGGCTGGGATCTCTTTGAATCTTAAGGGCTTCGAAGATCCTCGATCCTCAAACACCTTAAAGCCTCTGAACCAGGAAGTGCCGAAAGACTTCACAACTATCCTCCGTGCAACTTTCCCAGATCTGATAGTTTGAAATGACTACTCTTCTCGATAATGGATCCTAACCAACAAAATTGCAAATACTTAGAAAATCCTCCTTCTTGAATGATTTCTCCCGCCAACTTCTTGGAACTTTTCCTTTCTTAGAGATTTAGACTCCTTGAAGGGTTTCTTCGACACTTAGTCGAATTTTGGATCTGTGCATGCCTTGCAATAGATCTTCACATACACTTCTGCCAGTAATTTATCGAACTACTCCTCCTGGGATTCTGAGTCAAAATACTCATCGACGCACTCCTTGCAGACATTTTTCACACTCTGCACACAAAGCTTCTATTTATCTCTTTCGATCTCGTATCCAAACCAGGTTCTTTCAACACACTCTTTGTGGATGATACACACTCCTTGCATAGGATCATGGAAGAGAAACAAGTGAAACTTATCTATTGTTTCACAAATTCATACATTCAATAGTATAACTCATGCACTCATCAAAACACAAAATAACAGAGAAGATTTAAGAAACAACAACAACATGCATTTGATCAATATCTCTTTGTTATCTTCATTCAAATGTAAATGGATACAACTATGATAAACAACAACTAAATCACATCAATATCTTACTAATTTGCAGTAGCCTCATTTGGACGTAAAATGCATCTACTTATACAAGAGGGATCCTAAGGTTCCCTCCGACTATATATCTTATCGAAGTAAAATCTTACAGCTACATAAGTATTGTTACAATAAATGTCTCTGATAGACAGATAAGGGTGAATGTTCCAGATCTACTTCAAAATTAATTTAACAAAAGGAAAATCATATCTCTCCCGATCTTACGTGATCATTCAACCTCCAAACATTTAGACTTATTTTATTCGTCATTCATTCAAAAGATTTTTGAGATATGCTATCTTTTTTAAAATTCAATATTTATTAAAAAAGGTGTGCTAGGCTCTTCGATGTCTTTCCACATTTTCTCTGTTGACGATGTTCCTGCATCATACTCGTTTGGGAAAAAAATCATGGAATCATGTCCATGAGCTCCTGCACCAACTTTCACCAACTTTCTCTTGTCCATGGTTCTAGATATCATTTTCATTTACCCAACTGGAATATTCTATTGGGTGTCCCTTCCACTTTACCAGATACTCAAAACAAGTTTTCCTTTTGGTCCTTTTACCAATCCTCTGATCAATGATCTTCTCCATCTGTGGATTTTCTGCTACATGCATCTGCTTCTCCCACTAAATCTCTTTTTGATATTATTATCTTTCTGTTTCATCTTTCCTGTAAGGATACAGGTCTGAAATGTTAAATATGGGTGATATACCCACATTCTCTTGCATCTCTATCTCATAAGCATTGTTACCAAATTTTCTTAGGATCTTTCATTGTCCAATCTTCTTCAGCTTTAGTTTGTTATATGTTCCCCTTGGAACCTTTCCTTCTTGAAATGTGCTAAAACTTGATCTCCTACTTAAAATTGAAGTTCTCTCCTATGATGATCAAATATGCATTTATACTCTCTGTTACTGTTCTACAACTACTCCTTGATCTGAGTATGAATCTTCTTCATTTCTGCAACGAAGTCTTCTTCTCCCGTGCTTCTGAATTCACTCTGATCCAGATCTCTCAATTCTGATACTCCTCTTGGCTTCATCCCATATACTATCTGGAATGGGATATTTCCTGTACTTCTATTTGGTGAGTCATTATATGCAAACTCTGCTTGTGACATAATTTGATCCCAATGGATATGATGCTCAGTGACCAAACTTCTCAACAAATCTCCTAAACTCTGATTTACCACTTCAGTCTTTCCATCTGTTTGAGGGTGATATGATGAACTAAAAGATAGTTCTGTCCCCAGATTATTCCATAATGTTCTCCAGAAATGACCAACAAATTTAGTGTCCCTATCTAAGACAATACTCTTAGGAAACCCATGAAGTCTCACAACTTCCTTGAAAAACAAATTTGCAATGTGTGTTGCATCGTTAGTTTTGTGGCATGGGATAAAGTGCTCCATATTTGAGAATCTATAAACTACCAAAAATATGGAATCACTTCCCCTTTGGGTTCTTGGCAATCCCAACACAAAATCCATGCTTATTGCATCCCAAGGCCTATCTAGAATAGACAACGACTGATACAATCCATTGTTTTTTTTCTTTCCTTTTGCATATTGGAAAATCTTACATTTGTTTACAAACTTCTTAACCTCTGCTCTCATACCTAGCCAATAATATGAATTGTTCAACTGTGCAAATGTCTTTTCATGGATGAAATGTCCTGCTAGACCTCCACTATGTTTTTCATTTAGTAGATTTTCTCTCATTCAACACTTTGGTATGCACAACTAGTAATCTTTAAACAAAAATCCATCTTTAATCATATACTATGTCCACTGACTTCTGTCTCTCAGCACAGGGTTCGCACATTCTTCATATGCCTCTTTAAAATATGGATCATCACAATACATCTTCTTAAGGTGTTCAAACCCTAAGGTCTTCACTTGAAATTCCTGTAGAATCAGACATCTCCTGCTCAATGCATCAACAACTTTGTTAGCATTACCAGAAATATGTTTAATGAAAAAAGTGAAATTTTTCATAAACTCTATCCACTTAGCATGTCTTTGATTTAACTTCTATGGTCTGGTTATGAATTGTAAATCCTGATTATCACTATACAAAACAAATTATTTTGGAACAAGGTAGTGCCTCCATTTCTTCAAGGCTTGAATTATTGCATAAAACTCCTTATCATATGTGGAATAATTTTTCTTAGTGTCATTCAACTTCTCACTGAAATATGCAACAGGCCTATAGTCTTGGCTCAAGACTGCTCCAATTGCAGCTCCACTAGAATCACACCTTACTTGAAATGTCTTCTCGAAATTTGGTAAGACTAGAATTGGTTGTTCTGTTATCTTCTCCTTCAATATATTGAAACTTTTCTCAGCCTCTTCTGTCCACTTAAAAGACTTGTGCCTCTTCTTCACTGTATCCAATATTGATGCACAAATTCCACTAAAATTTCTAATGAACTTCCTATAGAAACTTGCTAATCCGTGGAAGCTTCTCACCTCAAATTTGCTTCTTGGCAATGACCATTCTTTCATTGCTCTCACCTTTTCTGGATCCATCTTCAATTCATTTGAAGAGATCACAAAACCCAAATAAATGAGTTATGTGTTCATAAAAGAGGAATTCTTTAGATTTATCAACAACTTCTCCTAATGCAATATTCTCATCACTAATGTTAGATGTCTCAAATGCTCTTCTTCAGTTTTAATGAAAACCAATACATCATCCAGATATACAATCACAAACTTACCAATGCAATCTTTCAATACCTCAGTCATCAATCTCATAAAATTACTTGGGGAATTTATCAAGCCAAATGGCATAACAAGCCATTCATACAATCCTTCATTTGTCTTGAAGGTTGTGTTCCATTCGTCACCTTCTCTCATCCTTATCTGGTAATATCCAATTTTCAAATATGTTTTTGAAAACAAAATTGCTACACTTAAGCAATCCATTAAGTATCCATCCTTGTCAAATTAAATTTGTACTTGATGGTGATATTGCTTATGGCTCTTGAGTCTGTACACATTCTCCATTCTCCATCCTTCTTCAGACTTAACATAGTTGGTACTGCGCATGGACTCAAGCTTTCTCTGACCAAACCCTTTTCTAATAAATCCTGGACTTGTCTCTTTAATTGCTCATTCTCTTGAGGTGTCAATCTATATGTTGCTCTATTTGACAGACTTGCTCCTCGTATTATATCAATGTGATGGATTATACTTATCATGGGTGGCAATGAATTAGGTAATTCATGCACTACTATGTCAGAAAAATTCTCTAATAGCTCCTGAACTTCCTCAGGAAAATCATCCATAGAAGTGCTTGTAACGACAACTCTGGGTTTCCTCACCACAACAAATTGCATCTCATGTTCCTTCTTAACTTCACTCAGAAGTTCCTTCCCACTCATGAAAAGTGTACTTGTGTTGGATTCTTATTTTAATTTCTTCTCCTCTATTGGAAACATGTGTGTCCTACCATTTTTCTCCAAGGCATAAGTATTTTTTCACCCATCATGAATGACATTCCTTTCAAACTGCAATGGTCTCCCCAAAAAAACATGGCATACATCCACGAGAATCACATCACACAAAATCTCATCTCTATATCCTCCTATTTTAAATTCAACGAGTCTTTGTTTAGTTACCATTACCTGATGTCCTTTCGGCAACCATGAGACTTTATATGGATTTGGATATGCATTTGTCTCCAACTCCAATTTTTCCACCATATTTGTGGATACTAAATTATCAATGCTCCCACTGTCAATTATCACCTTCAAAACTTTGTCTTTAGTCTTTCATGTTGTCCTGAAAAAATTGTTCCTCTGTACTGGCTTTTGAACCCCTGGATTTGGCTTCAAGAGAACCCTTTTCAACATCAAAGATCTTCCATCTTCTGCACCTTCTACTTCAACATTCATCTTCTGCGCTTCCAAAATGTGAGCTTCACCTCCTTCTTTATTTTACATGAGACATTCCCAAGACATGTGTACTATCTTTCCAGAGGAATAACACTTTATCTCCCCTCCTCTACCTCTTCCTCTTCCTCGAGGAAAATAATTTCTTCCACCAGATTGTCTTCCTCGGGAACTTCCCCCTCTTTCTGAGTGACTATGTGGTTTTTCATTCTCACCCTTGGGATTTTGTGTCTTATCATGGACAATTCAATTTCCTTTGTTTGGACCTCTTCCTCTACTTCATTGGCTTTGTTTTTTGGCCAACTTCTCCTCTAGCTTCAGTGAAATATGATAAGCATTGGCCATTGTTTTCACTGTCATCATGTTGATTTCATTCTGGATCTCATACCTTAGGCCATTTATATACCTGGAAAATTTTTCATCATATTTCTCTCTCTGTCCAGTCCTTATGTTAAGCCTCTAAAACTCCTCTGTGTACTCTTTCACTGTCATTCCCTTCTGTCTCAGGTTCTCCAATTTCCTGAAAAAATATATATGATAATATTTGGGTATGAACTTAGCCTTCAACTTGGCTACCATTATGTCCCAATTCTTGATGTTTTGTTTTCCTTTGCATCTTTTGTCAGCCTGGAATTCATCCTACCACAGTGTTTCATTCCCTTTTAATCTAGTGACAACATGTCTCACCTTCTTCTTCTCATCAACGTATTCATAGTCGAAATACTTATCCATTGCTCGTATCCAATCAAGAAACTCTTCAGCATCTACATTTCCTTCATACATCAGGATGTCTATCTTTTCTCTTTCTCCCAATTTGACATCTACTTTCAGCAAGCATTCCTCGACAACATCTTCCCCTGCAGCTTCTTCAACCTTTGTTTCTTCACATTCTGCATCACTGACATCTCCAACATCAGGTGATATCCTTTGCACTATCTCCATTGCATCCAACCTTCCGTGAAGTTCTCTCATTTCTCTTTCTACAGCTCGATTTGCTATAGGTGGCTCTGCACGTCTTCTTCGTGGCATTGGGATGACCTTTTCTCCACTCACACAGAGTACAATTTGAGCTCTTTAGGCTATGATAACAATTGATGCAGACCCCCCTTCTCTCGTCGAGGTTGCATGACCTCTCGGTCAAGGATATTTAACTACATGGGCTGGATTGTCTCCTTGAGACCTTGCTAGCCCCAAAGTGAATTAAAAAAAATGCCCTTTTATCACCTTAGGTGTAGGTCGTATGATACCCACAGACCCCTTTCCTTAGCACCTTTAAAATTTTAAATTTTGGTCACTAGCTCCTTTCTGCTAGCCCTTCTCCACTTGAGACCTCAAGCTATGAACCAGGGCTAAACCTCCTAAAAGTAACTTCGGACGTTAGGATTTACCGTTTCCACAACAATTGACTCCTCTCCTCCCGATATTCGAATCGATGAACACAATTGGTGCAAGAATCGACAGTTCTTGCCCATCCAACAACCAATGGCTATGATCTACTTCAGACTCCTCCTTTAGGAGTTCTGAACGTTGCAAACACCCTTTTTCCTGAAATTGTCTCTCTTTCAAACCCTTTCCCCCACTGACACTTGTCCTCTAGATGGAGGACCCAGATATGTCGAACAATGGACGACTTAGATCTGCTCAAGGGTTCAACATCTTTAGAAATTATCTTCCCAAACATACCTTTGTCCTTATAGAGTATTATTTCTCTGGAACACACAGTTCTCTTCCACGTGTCCTTCTGGATCCAACGACCTAGATCCACTTCTCCCTTCATAACTTTGCAAAGATTTCACTTCGCTCCAGAAAAATTCTTATGAAGCTATTTCCCACAAACTATCGGATCTGCTACCACATCTCTGCTTCAACCAACGGTTGGGAGCTCTTCGCAGCTTGAGGGCTTTAGACATCCAGGATCCTCAAATACCTTAAATCCTCCGAGAAACAAAGTTCTAAAACACTTTTGAACTATCCTCCGTGCAACTTTCCCAGATATGACAGTCTGAAATGACTCTACTTATCTAGAATGGATCTTTATCGCTCAACTTGAAAATACTTAGAAACTCCTCCTTGAAGGATTTTTCCCGCCAACTTCTTGGAAATTGTCCTTTCTTAGATATTTGGACTCCTTGAAAGGTTTCTTCGACACTTAGTCGAATTTTGGATCTTTGCATGCCTTGCAACATATCTTCACACACACTTCTGTGAGTAATTTATCGAACTACTCCTCCTGAGATTCTGAGTCAAAAGACTCCATCGACACACTCCTTGCGGACATTTTGCACACTCTGCACACAAAGCTTCGAGTTATCTCTTCCGATCTCAGATCCAAACCAGGCTCTGTCAACGCACTCCTTGCGGACGATGAACATTCCTTGCGTAGGCTCGTGGAAGAGAAACAAGTGAAACTTATCTAATGTTTCATAGATTCATACATTCAACAATATAACTCATGCATTCATGAAAACACAAAATAAAAGAGAATATTTAAGCAACAAAAATACCAGGCATTTGATCAATATCTCTTTGTTATCTTCATTCATATGTAAATGGCTACAACTGTGATAAACAACATCTAAAATTGAATAACAACTAAATCACAACAATCTCTTACTAATTTGCAGTAGCCTCATTTGTTTTGGATTACTAAGAGGGGGCGGGTGAATCAGTAATAGAGTAATTCAATCCTTTTTAACCACAAATTCAAGTGTTATATCAATGTAACATTATCATCCAATAGTTTCAAAGTAAATAAACAATGAACAAATGAACAACCATACACATAAAAATTACAGCAGTGTTTTTATGTGGAAACCCAAAGCAGGATAAAGCCACATACTGATTTTTATTATATGTATTTAATAATTACATTCATTGGAAGCACCAACTTCTGCTTTTTTCTAGCTACAACTGGAAGGAGGCTCTAACCCCCTAGTTTCTCAGGCTACAACATGAAGAAGGCTCCAACTCCCCAATTCTCTGGCTACAACCCCCTAGTTTATTAGGCTACAACCAGAGGGAAGATCCAACTCCACAGTTATCTAGCTGAACCAAAAGGAAAATACAACCCCCTATGTTCTTTGGCTACAACCAGAAGGTGGCTACAACCACTTGTCCTTTCCCCGTCCAACTGCCCTGACGTATAAGAAGAATGATGGAACCACTATCACACTATAACTATGAGATATACTGCTATAAACCTGTACCAATCAACCTCCACCAAACAACCTGTACCAATAACATGAACCATGCATCAACCATGCATCAAACTATACCTCAACCTATAATCAACATATACCATAAACAAGTGCATCAACCATGCACCAACTTGTACCTCAACCTGTAATCAACGTGTACCATAAAAAATTGCATCAACCATGCGCCAACCTGTACCTCAACTTGTAGCATGAACAAGTGCATCAACCATGCACCAACCTATACCTCAACCTGTACCATGAACAAGTGCATCAACCATGCACCAAACCTATAAAAATAACCTGTCACAACAATCTGTCCAAACAACCTATCTCATCAATCTTATCAACCAAATCAGATCTACTCACCAAGACAACTCTCAAATATCTGCATCAACTAAGCATAGCACAACAGATCATAATCATCACCAAGATCAATATATTCTTCTAATAATATACCAAGACAAGTATGATACATCATCTGTAAACCATGTGTCAACAATACTACTAACAAATGCCTCCAACAATGTACCAATTATGTACCAATCATGTATCAAATACACATAAACTATTACTCATCAAGATGTACCAACATCATCAGCTATACACCTCATGTATGTGTCAACTCATCAACTACTTGTCTCAACCATGTACCCAACATGTACCTCAAACAAAATCCCTCATCAATTTCATCATCCAAATATGATTTTTAGCTCTGTAATAGACCTGGTGTATATGATCACATACCTAGAAACCTTCCTTAACTTTAACAACAAGAGACTAGCATTTTCATCAAGCTGTACTTTAGTCTCACATGACTAATTTTGGATTAGTCAAAAAATCTAACTTACAATAATCATAACTATGTACTTGTAATGAATAAAGATCTGAAAATGGTACACAACATTCTTCAGTGTCTTTTATGCAATTCCTCCAAATTTCACTACTTGGAACCTCTCAGAAAAGGAGTTATAGAAAAACTAGCATACCATGTTGAATTCTGGCTTATTCTAGAGAGGGAACTTGTAGAGCATGCCTCGCGCGGAATATTTGTTGTATGGATTTCAAAATTGAAAACAAAATGCTACACACTGTACTCTAACCAATATATTTGGTCTAACAAAATTTTGATATGTTATGAATAAGTTATTATGTTTTTACCCAAAACACCTTTTTTAGACTAGTTTGAGGACTAGCCACAAACCCTATTTTCCAGGGAGTGTAACTCCAAAAATATAATGACCCACAAGGTAAAATTTGTACCTCAGCTACTTGGATATGTTTCCTCAATGGCCACCCAGTTTAATAGTCTAGATCATTCTAGAAAAAAAATTATTGCAAAACTGGTGAGATGACCTGTAAATAACATACCTTAGAAAGCATCATGAAGAGAATTTATCCTCCCTTGAATTTCAACCTTCTTTACTTCACCTTCCCTCTAAAATTCATCTTAGATATCCTTTGGTTACTTCAGTCACTTGTAAATATACAATATGCTCAAGTATGATTAAAATGAGAGAGTCTTTCCTCTTATTTATACTTTCATGTAGCTTCCTCAAGGGATTACCTTTTAACCATCTTAACACACTTTTTTTATTTTAGGGCTAACCCACTTCTAACCACTTGTATAATTAGTAAGTTCTCCATTAACTTGATTATTTAAATAAGTAAAAAATTATTCACTTTGACATATAGTACACTCATCACTTCACTTTATTTTTTACCTTCTAAAATCTCTTAAACCACTTTGACTACTTTGACGTTTTGGGGCTTCTAGATGACTGATGAGGGTTCTCCAACTTCACATGGCCATACGTCTCTAACCGTGATGAGTTATGTGACGTTCCACATACCAACAGAAATGGCATGACATTTATTATCCATCTGGAATAGTCTTACCTACAAATATATCAGAACTCATACAATTATCCATCAAACAAACTTGGGTCCATTACCCGAACCTGTGTGCTATCGAAATTTGATACCGAAATTTCCTCAAGGATTGACATCAATGAAAATCAACCCAAATAATCAACAATTTGGGTGTACAATGCATCTACTTATACAAGAGGGCTCCTACAGTTCCCTCCGACTATCTATCTTATCGAAGTAAAATCTTATAGCTACTTAAGTCATGTTACATCAAATGTCTGTGACAGACAGATAAGGGAAAATGTTCCATCTCTACGTCAAATTAATTTAACTAAAGGAAAATATGATATGTCTTGATCTTACGCGATCGTTCAGCCTCCAAACATTTATTCTTCTTTGATTCATCATTCATTCAAAATATTTCTGAGATACACTATCTTTTTTAAAATTCAAAATTTATTCAAAAAGGCGTGCTAGGCACTGCGGTGTCTTTCCATGTGTGCTCTGCTGACGATTCTCCTGCATCATTGTTGCAAGCACAAGCATGGTTGAGATCAACATGCTGGCTCAGTTGGTTAAGAAGTTTGTTATGAAGGATATGGAAGCAACAAAATAAATCTTGGGCATGGGAATATACAAATATAGGAAGGATGGTAAGCTTGGTTAACATAGCAAAAGTATGTGGTGAAGATACTCAGGAAATTCGGTATGAATAATGTGAAACCGGTAAAATCCCTTTGGCTTTCCATTGTAATTTTTCTTCGGGTTTATGTCTTAACTGATGATGACGAAAAGAGTTATATGTCTCGAGTATTATATGCTAGTAGGATGTTTTATGATTAAGATGGAGAAATGGTCAACATTTCACATGCAGTTGGTGTTGTCAGTAGACACGTGGCAAAACCAGGTCAAGATCATGGAAATGGGTGCTTCAAAAATAGAAGCACAAGTATCACCTACAATGGTTGCATTGATTTTGTCAATGGTTATGATTTAAGATATTTTGACAAGTGTATCAATTTATTAGAAAGGTTACTAATGGAGACAGAATGGTCCATACTGGAGTGAATCATGCAGGCATGTTCATGTAACAATATTGTTAGAGAAGTTGCGGAGATGTGATGGTGTTTGACTTCTCTTGGATTGCAAGAAAGGTGATCAATTAATTAAGGGCATGATATATCAGATAAATTTTTGTCAAGGCAGATATTTTTGGAAACATGCCAACAAATTTCCTTACGCGGTCACATGCACATGCATGCAACTATGTTAATGTGCATGCATGCAATCTATTTATGAATTGCTTGTGTAACTATGTGATCTATTCATGATCAGTTTGTATAACTGAGTGATAGATGTTATATAAGTGAGCATACCCATAGAGGTGGAGTACACTGTGAGTGCAAGCGTGTGCAAGGAGCAAAGAGCAGAGTCTGTGAGGAGAGGATGATTGTATGCCTATGAAGGCTATTGTAAATCTCCTTTGAATAATAAGAATACCGATAATCATTTCCCTCATTGGATTTCTACATAAATCACTTTGTCAAGTGTATGATTGATGTGCTTGGTTTAATGTGTCTTTGATCTTTCTTATTTTATGCTCTGTTATATCCTATGTTTTTCTTCCCCTTCCTAACAATATGTAATTAACATAGGTGAAATTAAAGCAGGGATGATGTTGTTTATAGTATTTTAATATTAATAATATTTATATCACTAAAAGAAAATAACTAATAAATAATTTTCAAAATGTAGTTTTTTTATTAGGATATAGTAAAAATGATGATTATGATTACTATTAATGTCCACTAAAATAGAATCGATCTATCAAGCTTTAATATGTAGATTAAAAATATCTTAAATTTTTTATATTTAAATATGAAAAAAAGAAAAATCAAAGTAAGAAAATTAATATAATTTTAATAAATAATAAATCATAAAATTTAATTAATTGTTTTTTCTTAAGTAAAAAAGTGGTAGATCAAACATCTATTCTTAGGCTTCCATTTGTTCCGCCAAATTAGTGGAAACCAGAACAATTGACAACCTTTGATATCCCTATCAAAAATAGGCGGTCGACCATCTATTCTTCCCGTAGGAAACCAAGACAAATGGAAGCCCATAGTTTGAACATTTACCAGAAAGATAGAAAATAAAACTAGTTTAGACCATGAAAGTTATGAGCTAACTGAATCCATAACCATAACGAGAAGCAATTACCCAGTGGCCTTAGAGGTGGCCATGTCGACATATTCATATTGTGTTCCCCCCCGAGCTGACATCACATAAGGTCGCGCACAGGTCGGGCATCTTTGCCCTGCTGACGTGTTGGAGAAGGCATCGTACAACATATCAATATGTTGGATCATTAGAGTGCCACGGTGGACTTGGTACTCCATTTGGCTTCTTAAATAGAACATCAATTCTAGATGCTCCGGGTGGAAGAATCGCGGTGGGACACACCACTGTTTCTTCATAGTCGATATGGGAGGTGGCGCAAGGACCTCGTCACCCTCCTTTGATGTGCCACCTGCCTTGGTCTCTACAGCCTCGCTTGTTGCTTCCCTGCTCTACTGCTCCATTGTTGCGTCCTGACCCTGTTCCTATGCTTGCTTCTCCTGGTCCTTATCTCTCTTTGTGGCTCTGTAAGAATTGTAGCGAGCTGCAAGTGCAACATCATAAAGAGCCATCTCTTCTGGAACCTCCTCCTCGATGTAGCAAGTGGGGAATTCCTCTAGTGGAGCCTTCATGGTGTTGTGTCCTTGATGCTCCACATTGTCAGCCTTAGTGATTTCCCCCAGGAGGTTGCTTGGTGGCTGTTATTTTTCTGTCACTGTGAAAAGAAGAGGCTCCAGAGGAATCTGAATAGGCTCCTCCCGCATGACCTCTTTCGCATACACCATGGGAGGCGACAATACCGTCTCTTCCCTGCGTGCAATTTGAGTTCGAGCCATGGAAAACGCGTGCTCCAATCACTGATGTCTCTTCTGTCTTGTAGCGAAGGTGTACCAGGCTGAGCCACGACATGGCTTCCCCCTCTCTCGTGGAATTGGGATGAAAATTCAGATGACTACAAAGAAGAAGGTATTCTAGTGGCCACACCAGAGCTAAAAAATGTCATCCTGGTGTGAGCCAAATGAGAAATGGAGGAAGCCAGGCAAGTTTGGATGATATCCGAGAGGAGCGACAGGACATGTCCCACTATCATTTCTCCAACATTTATTCTCTGTGCCTTCGGACTGTTCACACGAGGAAAAAGTCCCATGGTGTGAGATTGGTGGTTAAGGCTTGCTCCCATCCTTAATGGTGAGGGGATGGGAATTGGCCTGCCTTATTTATGGTCGGGCCTGGCTCCATCCTATGTGGCATTGATGTGCTACATGTTACCCCATCCGAGAAAAAATTAATTAATTGTTAAATTAAACAAAATTATATTTTACATTATTAAATATAAATCCTAACACAATTAATAACATTGAAAATTATAACACAATCAATAATAATTTGAATAAATTAAATTTATCTCATAATCTAATTAATAATAATTTTAATAAATTCAATTTATCTCATATTATTGTTCTAATTATTTTAAATAAGTACGACTTTAACCATGAAAATTCTAACATAATTAATATAATTTTAATAAATTCAATTTATCTCATATTATTATTCAACACTTTAAATTTGTTATAATATTTCAAGCCCTTCTCATTCTATTTCTGAACTTTTTTATAATATTTCAATTTCATTCCATCATCGTTATTATATGTCTTATATTTTTATGCCGAAAGGTGTATACCTATTGGAGATGGGCACAATTAATCACCTTTTAATTTAAAATTCTAATTTTATGGCTAACAATTGAAAATGCTGGAATATTCTTAGTCGTCCTCCCAAATCAATGAATGTGATTTACTCTTCATAATTTCCTTGTATTTTTGAATGTATCAGTTAACCTGTTTACTTTTTAACATTTACCTAATCATATTAAGAAATTACTGTACCACCATATGATTGCCACGTTTAACTAATTAACCTTTGGAATTACCACATTTAAAATTAACTTTTGGATTTCCTCAGCTCCGCCACTTTGCGGCTGTGCTAGTCTTAGTAGTCCCAATGAATCAATGGTTGTGATTTCAACCACTAACTTCCTCACTATTATAAAGATATCAGTTTACATGTTTATTTTTTTACTTTTACTTAATCATATTTAAAATTTACTATGGTGGTTAGTTGTTTGCCACTTATGAGTGATTAGGGTTTCATTTTCTAGGCCAACCTAAACCTTTGGCCTTCACCAGCCACGTTCTGGACACACTGCCTCCTTCCAGCCAACTCCTTCCGTCCACCTTTGGGTCATTTCTCTTTCCCGGCGGTTCAGGTTTTGCAACCGTCCTTTTGACGTTTATCAGACACGAATTTGTGGTTGCAAACCGTCCTTTCGACGTTTACCAGCCACGAATTTGCGGCTGTGCTAGTAATGACTGTAACGAAAAAGTTTACACAAGTAAGTGAGTCACGAAAACGAAGATCCGGGCCATTACGATTTCTGAACTTTTCTATAATATTTCGTTCTCCTTCTATGGTTATTATATATCTTATATTTTAATGACTTCAATTTTAAAACAAAGACAAAGAACCACTCACTTTACACAGGCAAATGGGTCACGAAAACGAAGACCCAGGCCATTACGATTTCAGAACTTTTCTATAATATTTAGTTCTCATTCTATCGTTATTATATATCTTATATTTTAATGACTTTAATTTTAAAAAAAGACAAATAACCACTCAGTTTACACAAGTGAGTCACGAAAAGGAAGACCCAGGCCAGAGCCGTTGAGTATCGGGGTGTCTGTTTTAATGTCGTCCAGTCCCATTGGCCAGTTTTCCCAACAATGAATTGCAGTTCAGACAACGCTTATAGTCACAACGGATGTCGTTTTGGGCTGCACTACACAAGTTCAGAATAAAATGAAGAAAATCATCAAAATTGCTAATTTTTTAATGTAAATAAAAGAGAAAAATATATTACCTTAAAAGCTTAAAAAAATTGCAAAATTACATTATTCTTTGCTTGCTACATCTTCCGCCACATGAGGGAAACTAGAACAAGTGGGCTTGCAGAAACTTGAAAGTTGTCATATTACTTACATGAGATGTGTCTCGTGTCATGCACTAGAGAACATGGCCACCATAGTTGCAGCTACAGATCATATAATTTAAAAAACTGAAAAAAGATGAAGGCGGTTTCTGATATGTAAACAGAGAAAAGATAAAAACTTGGCAAACCCTAGCGTCCATCTATGCCGTAGGTAAAGACAAACCTTTGTCCACAGGTCGGACAACAACTTTTCTCCGGAACATCTCACAAGGCATCGAAGAGGAGGTCCATGTTGATTCTGAGTTTGATCCTCCATACTTCGCAGCATATCAAAGATTAGTTGCAGGTGGTTGTCCGAAAAGCGATGAGGATTGAGCATGGGATGCTCAATTTTCCTATCTGCATCCATGAGAAGCGATGGATTGCTCAATTTTCCAGGAATTTGATTATAAGATCCTCCATCGTCATTTGACCAAGTCGTAGCTCATAAAATTCTTTGATTTTCCTTTCATTGTAACTTTCAGATAAGTATTGTTTCTTGAAATATTTCTTAAAATCATACCATTCCATCTGTTTCTCTTTTAGGCCCATGGCCAATTTAAGATCTTGCCACCAAATGTTGACCTTCCCTTTCAGGTTGTAAATGGCCATCCTGACCTCCATATTGTTGGAATAATTGTATATCTGGAAATATTTTTTGATGTCTAATAACCATGCTTCAACTTCCTCACATGTTCCGGATTCTCCATCAAATGTAGTAGGTTTAATTTTCTTAAATTCCCCTTCAAGATGATCTACCTGTTTCCTTTTTCGGTCTAGTTTTTCTTTATCTTCCGTTGATGGGGTACCCTCACATGAGTTGTCCTCTTTTTCTATTTCAGGACTAGAATTCTTGGAGGCTCTTTTATTGACCTCTTCTTCATGATTATCGTCCTTGGGGCTTTTCTTTGTCACTATACTGCTCAGGAGGACTTCATTTATCTCTTGTTTCTCCTGCTATGCTTTCTTCAATTTCTCATTGTCGGCTTTGAAAACCTGCAGCTCAAAAATAAGATTCCTCATTATTTCCATCACATCTGTAGGTGAGATTTCGTCACTATTCTTTCTTGGATCTCCAAGAGGTTTCTGCTCTGGATTTCCTTCAATTTTGATTTATGCATCATCCTGAGCTGCCATAATTAACACAAAACATAAAGGGTTTTCTGTTTGTAACAATAAAGGTTTATTAGTTGTGTATAAATTGAAATATATGCTAAGCAACTAATGTGGCCCTCTTCAGGTCCAGTGTTGCAACCTTTGTTCTGATACCATATGTAATGAATCTCATATTTATCACACAAAAAAATAATTTTTTTTATGTAATTTCTTGGTAGAAGAAGGGGTTCTAGTTATGCAACTCTGTTGTTGAATTGCTTATGAAACTCTGTAATAAGACCTTGCTAAAAAACTCTAAAAAAAAAAACTTTTTTCAAACTCCTAGATTTCTACTTACCACAAGATATCCTATTTATGTCATGAGTAGAAAGGTTATAAGGAAAAGTCCCCAAAAATTTAGAAAACCACCTTCTGCCTTTTATCCCTATGCATATAGGCTACGTATATAAGGGTAGTCTTAAAATACATGCTGCAACTCGTTTTAATTAACACAAGGCTCCAAGTTCACGCACAAGTCTACTTGTTCATGTTATCCTAGGAAACTTTAACTAGTCCTTAACCATAATAGACACGGGGTCGGATTTTTTTCTTACACCGGGCAACTAACCTAACTACCAAGTCTCGATTATTTTGTGGTTCTTAGAATTGGTGGTTGATTGTAATGAAAGTACTAGATCCAAAAGCCAGTGGAATGTTGACAACTAGGATTTAACTGTTGTCTTAGATTAACACAGAGGGTGAGAATGACGGTGTCAAATCGCGACATTATTTAAGTTGAAGAGATGGTTTACTGTCGTAATAGTTAAGTCTTTGTAACTTCATTAATGGTCTCCTTGTGAATTCCTTTGTATTTACCAGGCTCTACACCCAATGTGTTCCACTAACTCTACCATTGTCACATGGCTAATCATCCTCTACATTCCCTTCATTTACTCTGAGACGTCAAGGCACCGCTTAGGGTTGGAGTAGGTTCACAGTTTTTTGTCATTTATGGGTTTTTACGAAGAGGTTCTGCATATCACATTTTCGTAGGCAAAGTCTGCGAGTGATGGTGGTCTCTCCATGGTTTAACTAATGGTGTGGATAGAAAATCCTGGTAAGTTCCTCGTTAAACATAATACCATGATAGATAAAAATAAGGAGTTGTAATCTTCAGAAAAACGTTAAGTGTTTTGTTGTTCTATTAGTTGTCGTCGTGTCTATTATTGTTGTGTTCTTCTTTGCAGGAAATTTCTCTATAATACCTTTTAGAATCACCCTTAGTCCTCGAAAAAATGGTTTCCTCCCTGATATTGTCGGTATTCCTTTTTTGGTTAGACGTTTGGGATCCCTCTGTAGTAGTTACTGAAGTCTTTCGGATTTAGGGTTGCTCGATAGCATATGTCACCCCTCAAACAAGTAATAAGATTTCTTTTAATAGAGGGAGGTAAAAGTCTTACGAAATGTCTCACTGTTGTTCTATTAGTTGTCGTCGTGTCTATTATTGTTGTGTTCTTCTTTGCAGGAAATTTCTCTATAATACCTTTTAGAATCACCCTTAGTCCTCGAAAAAATGGTTTCCTCCCTGATATTGTCGGTATTCCTTTTTTGGTTAGACGTTTGGGATCCCTCTGTAGTAGTTACTGAAGTCTTTCGGATTTAGGGTTGCTCGATAGCATATGTCACCCCTCAAACAAGTAATAAGATTTCTTTTAATAGAGGGAGGTAAAAGTCTTACGAAATGTCTCACTGTGAAATGCCTAAGGCGTGGTATATACATCGTCTTGTTTTCGTTATTCCTATTTTCGTTCTTCCTCAAAGAATCTTGCGGAGATAGGTTGGCATTGTGCATAGTTCATTGATGTAGACTCTTTATGTTTGGTAGGGTAATATGTTATATTTATTTTATTTATATCCCCTATAATGGATGGAATCGTCATTGTGTAGATCTATGAGACCTTCGGCTGGTTTTCACCATTGTTATTTGATTTACCTTCTTCTGTCTTCGTGATACCTCAAACAGTTTATTGGGAGTCCTACGAAATATAGTATTTTGGGTTTGGAACGAAAACCATGTCACCTTGATGGGCATTGATTGAATCTCGTCGTTTGAATACCATAGAACCATGACTTTTTTCTTACTATTGATTATAATTATTTTCTACAGTTTTGTTCCAGAATGGATTCAACTTAACTCTTTAATCAAGACTATATTCTATGTGCAAAGTCTGTACTATTACTTCAGCTTTCTCCTATGGCATGTTTGTATAATTTGCAAATTAAGGGTTTCACTATTGATTAAGTATTTGTGGGAGGGAACTTATAAGACTTGTTATCGTCACTAATGATGGGCCTTGTTGATGTGAGGACCCATCGGAGATTGTATTGTGCCCTCCTCCCTCGGCCTGAACATCTATTCAGACAGCAGGCGATGGGGAAAATATTCAAGCTCACGCATCATAAGATAAGTGCCTTTCTGCAAAAGAAACCATTGTTTTAAGTTTTATTGTCTTATTGCAACTAATTTTCTTTTGTTACTTATCCCTCAAATAAAGACTAATGATTTCAGGATTTTGTTTTCTTACAGAATTTCCGTCTGTGCAAATATCGGATACCTGACTCTACTTTCTGCGCAAAAGGTATTCGGGTTCTGAACCCATCACCCCTTAGGATAATTCTACATGTTCTAGAATCATCCAAGGAGATCGTGATGTCAACTATCTCTGTTATACTAATTCTTTTGACTTCTATAATGTTTTGTTGGAGTAAACCTTTGGGGTTGTTTTTCCATTGTTGGCATAATGCCAGTTCTTATATATCTATTGAGTCTATATTTGATTTTAGATCTGGTCAACTATTTAGTACACTTCTTTTTATTAAATGAAAGGAAATCCTAGCCGAAATTACTCGGAATGATAATATGTGTGGAAGTGATTATGTCTTTCGATTTCGAACACTGAACTTGTTATTTAGAAAAGAAAAAGAAGTCCATGTAACTCGACTCTGTCTTGTGCCATTGGCCTATTTCGTTACAAGAAAAAAAACTATTTCCCAGAGTTTAATAATGGAGTTACTGGTATCTTTTGTTCCACTCTATTCGACTTATATTGAATGAAGTACATCGGTTGTTGTTTTAGCTATAGTACTCCGACTCCTATGCATTTGATTTATAGTTGTGGTTACATGTTTGTCAAAAATTCATCATACTCAGAGTATAGCAATGAATCCCTATATATATATATATATATATATATATATATATATATATATATATATATATATACGTATTTTCTTATGTAGACATTAGGTTCAGTATTTCATTATAATGTCTGCCAATAGTAATTAGACATATACTTGTCTATATGTGATATAGATAAATCATGGAAATGTATTGGTTCATAGTATATTAAATCCATTCTAAGTAGCAGATAGTGTCCCGATTACATTTATGATTCAGAGTTTGTATTTGCAGAAATATGCATATATACATATAGACTAGTTTTAATTTGTTCATGCCCAGATGTTCATACCAGAAATTTTGATACAAAGGAAATACCTCTGTTATAGTAGAAATCTAGTTACAGAAAATGGTTTCTTCCAGAATTTAATCACAACAATCCATTGAGTTATCCTAATAAATAAAATAATTTCTAACTTTCGTACAAAATATAATCCATTCATAAAGAGATGCTCAGAAATTGATTTATAAACTATTATGTCGGCAATTGGGCTTCACACATTCGTATAATCGAACAATTTTGCTCAGGTTATTGTGTCCATATAGACTTTGTTGATTGCGCTACATCCATAACTAGTTCACTCCACAGAGATAGAAATAGTTCAATTCAGATATAACAAATACATTACATCAAATATACGATCATTCAAACAGAGAAGGAAAATATTACATATATGAACCAGTTTGTGGGAATACAAAGGGAACATCCACGTTCCTTCCAACCGTAGAACAAGGCAGCCAAATCACTTGCCCGATTTACCCCCTAGCCTTACCATGAATCCATGAGGAAAAACTTGGAATCTCCTCTTCAACAATGTCTTCCTCTATCTATAGATTTCTCCTTGCCTCACACTTAATGTTTAGTGTTCATAACAACAAGTACACAGTAATTCTTCCTTCCATCATAATAGGTAGTGTCCTGCCTCCTCACATATGATATATATCCAACAATCCTTTTTACCTAGGTCTTTTTCCCTCCCTTGGGAATTTTCATAGCTTTCTGAATCCCTAATTTTCAGGGGTTGCCAATGACCAAATCCTTGATTTTCCACTTGTAACAATCAGCCCAGAGGTAGTTCCAACATGTTCTCCACTCATGAAGTCATGGTCAGCTGAATTTAACATGGTTGTTCCATTTGTCCTCCTGCAATAATTAAAACAATATTTTGTTTACATACAAGTGTCATAGTCAAACAGTTAGTTGGGTCAGATCAGGTCTTTTCCCAACATTCATAGTAATTAATTACAATTTATCAAATTCAAAATTCAGAATTTCCATAAATGGCCAAAATTTTCCAAATTCGAATTTACCAAAAACGGAATACTTTTCTAACAATTTTTGAATTTCCAAAATACTTTATTTTTGGGGATGTCACATCCTTTCCCCCTTCAATAAAACACTATCCTCAGTGTTCATCCCTTCCTTGGAACATGATTGGATGAGATTTCCGTAAATCTACCTCCAACTCCCAAGTGGCCTCCTCAGGACTAAAGTGCTTCCATTGCACCTTTACTTGAGTAACGGATGTTGGATCATGTTGTCATTGATGCCAATGGTTTGATTATTTGAGAGACTGTTGGATCATATGTCATTGATGTAAATGGTTTGGTTAGATTGATGTTATTGATTGATGTCGAGTAATTGATTGATTGATGATTGATGAACAATGTATATGCCTTGATGAGAATGATAGATGTCCAAGTGGAAACCAATTGATAGAGATGGATCATTGATATGATGCATTGATGAAGATGGATCAATGAGTTGTCATTGATACATTATGCATAGTTTATATATATAATGCAGTGGTGAATTGATGCAAAGATGAATCATTATTGTCTTATCATGGTTGATAAGGTGCACAAATGGATGAACTTCGAAGTGGTCCCCTTATGGTGAAAGCCCTCATAGGAAGACACTTTACGGATTGAGTTATCCAAGGAGAATGGTTGGAGGACCCATGCTTGTATGTGGATTAATGAGATGAATATCAAATAAGTTTTTGGTGAAACTATCCTAGATGGATAGTGCTTGACATGCCATTTCTAGTGGTATGTGGAATGTCACATAACTCCTCACGGTTTGAGAGTTATGGCTCTACGAAGTTGAAGGACCCCCATATGATGGCTTGAAGCCCCAAAAGATCAAAGAAGTCAAAGTGCTTGAAAAGAAGAAATCATCATTTAAATGATAAAGTAAAGTGACAAAATCAAGAAAGATTATTTAAATGATAAAATGAAGTGACAAAATCAATAAGGAATATTTAAATGATAAAGTATTGGAGAACTTTCTATTCATGGAAAGTGGTTAACCCTAAAATAAGGAAAATAGGTCAAGTGACCTAGAAATGGGTTAAGTAACCTAAAAATGGGTTAAGTTACCTAGAAGATGAAAGTATAAATAAGAAGCTAGGATCTCTTGTAAAATGTACATTTTGAGTGAAAATCCTTTTGTGGATCAATGGAGAGCTTCTTGTGAATATCTTTTAGAGTATTGATGGAGATCTTCTTGTGAGAGCATCTTGTTGATGTGGATCTCTTGAGCATGATTGAAGATCTATTATGAGGAAGAGAGTAAGAGGAGGATCTCATGGACGCATCAAAGTTTTGGAAATATCGGAGATCTTGACAGAAAAAGTCTCAGATTCATAGAAACCCCTATTTATTGATGCCCACGTGGGCTGTCTGTGTATAGGGTGAGTGTACACACGGGCTGACTGTGTACAAGGAGCGTGGACTAAATAAAATCATGGAGATTTGTGTTTGAGCTGGTGCCAAGTTCTTGGATGATGAGGCAGGTTGCAGATATGCATTCTATGGCCTCATATCTATCACTGAGACACTGGTATGGTTACATTATTATCTTGATAGATACTATTGTTTGATATGTGTGAATGCTTAGGGAATTCTTGCTATGGCTTCTATGATGTGGCTCAGTTTGGTTGATTTGATTGATGGAGTGAGAAACACTCTTGTGATTCAGTAGTGACATGATTGCTATGGTATACTAGTTATTTATACATGATTGTGATAGCATTCATATTGATTTGTTGCGGAGCATGAGAAAGCTATTGGAGAGCTTGGATGTGTTGTGACTGGTTGTGGGTCAGTTTGGACAGTGGAAGACATAAGAGAAAGTGATTGCAGGTTGCAGAGGATCTGAGCATGTGAAGCAAAGCAAAACCCTAGTTGCTCAGAAGCATACGCTTGTTACTTCATACACTGGTCGCGTTCACACACGGGTTGTAGTGAGCCAGGGTGCGTGCACACGCAGGCTACACTATTGACAGGTCATGTACCTGTTGACAGATTGATATATGTTGAGGATTGTTTCCTCATCTTAGTTGGTGCTGAGAATGTAAGCTAAGTCTTGCATATAGAGTTGGTGCTCTTGTAGAGTTCTACTCTATTCAGTTGTTGTTGATAAACCCCAAGGAATGTAGTCTGTAATAAAAAGAAAATGGTACATACATCTTTTGTTCTTTGTGTTCATTGTGATGATGACTTGTTGATGATATATTGCTGATATATGTTGTTGATATGTGCTCACATCTAACTAGTTATAAATGACAGCAATGGGTAATGAATAAATGTTGAATGTTAATTGATGAGTTTTAGTGCAAGAGGGAAGTTTTGGGAAAAAGAGCCCCACACTCATTCACCCCCCCTCTAAGTGTGGTAGGTATGTCCAACAATGGATCTATTCTGAAGTGCTATTTATCTCTAGTCTAGAATGCGAGGGGTTCCGCCTAGAACTCCCCTTCTGGTTCCACCTGCACCAAGTTCCAAGTGATCATGTGAGTAGTGTCATGAAAATACTTTTTCAATAAAGAAACATGAAATACATTGTGAATTTTTAGATTAGCTGGAAGTGCAAGTTGGTATGCAATGGGTTCGATTCGAGCTAGTATCTCGAAGGGCCCACAAAACCTGGGTGCCAACTTGGCACAGTTTCATAACTTCAATGAACTTTTTCGGGATTTGACCTTCAAATAAACATGGTCTCCCACTTGAAACTCCAACTATCTTCTTTTCTGGTCCAAATAACTTTTATGCTTGTCCTGTGCCTCCTTTAAGTTATGTTACACCTTTCTTACTATACTTTCCATTTCTTGGAGCATTTATGGTCCAACCATGAGTCTGTCAACTAGGTCGTCCCAGCTAATTGTTGTCGTACACTTTCTGTCGTACAGTACCTCGAAGGGGCTCAATTTAGCTGAAGTTTGGTACCCATTGTTATATGCAAATTATACCAAGTGTACGTAGTCTTCCCACTTACTCAGTTTTGTTATTACATACATGCAGAGCATATCTTCTATGATTTGATTTGTTGGTTCAGTCTGTCCATCTGTTTGTTGATGGTAACTCGTGCTGAAATTCAAATTAGTATTTATCCCTGCAAACAATTCTTTCCAAAAAGTGGATGTAAATTTTACGTCTCTATCTGAAATCACCATTTTAGGAATACCATGCAGTCAAAAAATTTATTTCGTAAATATTTCAGCGATGTTTATAGCTTTAAAAGTAGATTTTACAGGAATAAAGTGTGCATACTTACTGAGATTATCGATTACAACCATAATAGAATCATTATGTTTTTGAGTTTTAGGCAAACCTGTTATAAAGTCCAATGATATGGTATCCCATTTCCATTCTGGTAATGGTCATGGATGTAATAGGCCGGCTGGATGTTGGTGTTTGGCCTTAACCTATTGGCAATCTTGGCACCTAGCCAAGTACTCTGTTGTCTCGCCCTTCATATTAGACCAATGAAATAATTTCCTAAGTGTTGTTATCATTTTTTGGTACCCTGGATGACCAAAATATAGTTTTTTGTGCTCTTCATCCAAAACTGTTATCTTTAACTCTGCTAAATCCGATATGTAAAGTTTGTTCTTGAATCGTAATAAGGCATTTTTATCGATGCTCAGATCTGGTTTGTCTGAGCTTGTTGTAGTGTTTTGTAATTATTCCACTAACTTTGTGTAGTTTTCATTGTTAATACTTGTTGTCCTTATTCTCTGTTCCAGATCATTTTCTTCTCTATTGACATTTATTTCGAATAACCCATGGACTCTTCTGCTTAAAGCATTTTCTACCTTATTTTTCTTACCCTTGATATGTCTTACCTTAATGTCAAATTCGCTTAAGAAAGCTAGCCATATTGTTTGCCTTGCATTAAGATCAGGATGACTAAACAAATATTTCACACCGCTATTAACTGTCAGTAATAGAAATTTTCTGCCCATTATGTAGTGTCGCCACATTTTTAAGGTGTGTATTACCGCTGTTAATTCTAAGTCATGAGTGACATAGTTTCTCTCACATTCTTTTAATTTTCAGGATTCATAACAAATAATGTATCCTTCTTGAGTTAGGACACCACCTAGTCCTTCTTTACTCGCATCAACAAAGACGGTAAAATCCCTATCTGGGTCTGCTACCTTTAGAATGGGTGCGGTTGTCAATAATTCCTTTAACTTATTAAAACTATCTTAACACTTTTGTGAACAGTTAAACTTGGTTCCTTTCTTTTGTAATGATGTGATGGGGTAGGCTATCTTGGAAAACCCCTCTATGAATCTAAGATAGTATCCGTTGATTCCCATGAATGACTGGATATCTACTACATCCTTACGTACTGACCATTCCATGATGGCTCTTATCTTCTCAAGGTCGACCGCAATGCCTTCTGCAGAAAATACATGTCCTAGGTATTGTATTTTCTTTTGATAAAAGTCACAGTTGTCGAATTTAGTGTACATTTTGTGCTTCCTCAAAGTTTGCATAACTATTCTTAAGTGTTCTTCATGTTCTTCTTTTGTTTTAGAATAGGCCAGAATATCGTTGATAAATACCAATACGAACTTGTCCAAGTAATGACTGAAAATATTGTTCACTAGACACATAAACGTGGCTGGTGCATTAGTGAGTCTGAAGGGTATAACTACAAATTCATAATGTATGTATCTTCTTCGAAAAGCTATCTTATTAATGTCCTCATCTTTTATCCTAAATTTATGATAACCGGATCGTAAATCCATCTTCGAAAAGATCTTAGCCCCACCTACTTGATCAAACATATCATTTATCCTAGGTAAGGGGTACTTGTTATTAATAGTCATTTTATTCAATTGTCTATAGTCGATACATAGCCTTAGAGTACCGTCTTTCTTTTTCACAAAGAGGACTGGTGCTCCCCAAGGTGAAACACTCAGTCTAATATACTCTTTATCCAATAATTCTTGTAGTTGAATCTTTAATTCTGTTAATTCTGGAAAACTCATTCGGTAAGGTGCTTTCGATATAGGGGATGAACTGGGTAGCATGTCTATAGAAAATTCTATTTCCCTTCTAAGAGATAATTCAGGTATTTCATCAACAAACATATCCCTGAATTCACATAAGACAACAAAGTTTTCCAAGCTAGGATTATCTTCTTTTTCTAACATGTTTGTTATTTGGATGGAGAAAACTTGACACCCTTTTCTCATGCATTTCTTGAATTGCATCGTTGTGACTTGTCTAACTGATACTGGTTTAGGTACAACTTGGGTTGTTCTAGAAATGTCATTTTTGTCTTTATACTTTAGTGTCTTTGCATAATAATCTAGTACTCCTTTGTGTCTTTCTAACCAATCCATTCCGATAATCACATCATATGTTTCTAGCGGTAGAACATTCATATGTTTTCTTATGTTTTGACCATCTAAATTGAGCTCATAATCAGAAATAAAGTCAACCACTTTCCTTTTAGTTCATGTTGCTAGTTGTACGAACCATGATTTTGCATGTCTTATTTTCTTTAGTATATTTGACTCTACTACACCAGGAGTGATATAACTTAACGTAGCACCAGGATCAATTAAAATAGATATTTAGGTGTTATTGATTTTACCTTCGACTTCCATGACCAAGAAATGGTGGTCATCTTGCTGACCATCCATGACTGCATTTATCCAATGTAAGCTTCTGCCCACATCACCCGCCATCGAGGCTTCCTATAAATTGTGCACAACAATTTTGTTTGTTGAATTTAAATGTGGATAGTTCCTCCTTAGATGAGGATCTCTGCATTCCCATCACTTCAAGGGTTCTCAGGGACTGTCCCCAAACTTCTTTATTCCTAAATTTACTGGTTTACCATTGCCTTGCGTACTTGGATATTTGGAGTGAAAGTCTTTTCCAGGAAATCTTTTTCCTGCATTCCGATAAGGGGCGGGTTGGTATCCCTTCTTCCATTGATTCATTCGATCTTGTTTCTTATCCTTCCAATCTTTTGGAAACTCATCCCATTGTTTGAACTGTTTGTAGCACATTCTTTCTTTCCTGAATACTTCACTCAAGGATTTGGGGTTGTCAAACTCAATTCTGTCCCTGTAGAACTGTGGTAAAAATCTTAGGAATTGTTGGATATTTACCTTGTCCTCCCGGATATAAGGTACAAACCTTAGTAATTCCAGGAATTTGTTTATAAGATCCTCCATCGATATTTGACCAAGTCATAGCTCATATAATTCTTTGGTTTTCCTTTCATAGTAACTTTCAGATAAGTATTGTTTCTTGAAATAATTCTTGAAATCAAACCATTCCATATGTTTCTCTTTTAGGGCCTTGGCCAATTTCAGATCTTGCCACCAAATGTTGGCCTTCCCTTTCAGGCTATAAATGGTCATCCTGACCTTCATATTACTGGAATAATTGTATATATGGAAATATGTTTTGATTTCTAATAACCATGCTTCATATTCCTCACCTGTTCTGGATTCCCCGTCAAATGTAGCAGGTTTAATCTTCTTAAATTTCCCTTCAAGATGATCTACCTATTTCCTTTTTCGGTCTGGTTTTTCTTTATCTTCTGCTGATGGGGTACCCTCAGATGAGCTATCCTCTTTTTCTATTTCAGAACCAGAATTTTTGGAGGCTCTTTTACTGACCTCTTCTTCATCATTATCATCCTTGGGGATTTTCTTTGTCACTATACTACACAGCAGGACTTCATTTATCTCTTGTTGTTCCTGCTATGCTTTCTTCAATTTCTCATTGTCGGCTTTGAAAACCTACAGCTCAACAATAAGATTCCTCATTGTTTCCATCACTTTTGTAGGTGATCTTTCGTCACTATTCTGCCTTGGATATCTAGGAGGTCTCTGCTCTATATTTCCTTCAATTATGATTTCTGCATCATCCTAAGATGCAATAATTAACACAAAACAAAAAGGGTTTTTTGTTTGTAACAATAAAGGTTTATTAGTTGTGTATAAATCGAAATATATGCTCAGCAACTAATGTGGCCCTATTCAGGGCCAGTGTTGCAACCTTTGCTTTGATACCATATGTAATGAACCTCATATTTATCACACAAAAAAAGAATTTTGCTTATGTATTTTCTTGGTAGAAGAAGGGGTTCTAGTTATGCAACTCTGTTGTCGAATTGGTTATGAAACTCTGTAATAAGACCTTGCTATAAAACTCTAAAAAAAAATCTTGTTACAAACTCCTAGATTTCTACTTACCACAAGATATCCTATTTATGTCATGAGTAGAAAGGTTATAAGGAAAATTCCCCAAGACTTTAGCAAACCACCTTCTGCCTTTTACCCCTATGCATATAGGATACGTATATAAGGGTAGTCTTAAAATACATGATGCAACTTGTTTTAATTAACACAAGGCTCCAACTTCGTGCACAAGTCGACTTGTTGACGTTATCCTAGGAAACTTTAACTAGTCCTTAACCATAATAGACATGGGGTCGGGTTTTTCTCTTACACCAGGCAGCTAACCTAACTACCAAGTCTCGTTATTTTGTGGTTCTTACAATCGGTGATTGATTGTAATGAAAGCACTAGATCCAAAATCCAGTGGAATGTTGACAACTAGGATCTAACTGTTGTCTCAGATTAACACAGAGGGTGAGAATGACAGTGTCAAATCGCGACATTCTTTAAGTGGGAGAGATGGTTTACTGTCGTAATATTTAAGGCTCTGTAACTTCATTAATGGTCGTCTTGCGAATTCCTTTGTATTTATCGGGCTCTACACCTAATGTTTCCCACTAACTCTTCCATTTTCACATGGATAACTGTCCTCCGCACTCCCTACATTTACTCTGAGATGTCAAGGCGCCCCTTAGGATTGGAGTAGGTTCACAGTTTTTTGTCATTTCTAGGTTTTTACGAAGAGGTTCTACATATCACATTTTCGAGGGCGAAGTCTATGAGTGATGGTGTTCACTCCATGGTGTAACTAATGGTGTGGTCCAAAAACCATGGTAAGTTCCTCCTTAAACATAATACCAAGATAGATAAAAATAAGGAGATGTAATCTTCGGAAAAACGTTAAGTGTTTTGTTTTTATGTCAGTTATCATCGTGTCTATTATTGTTGTGTTCTTCTTTGCAGTAAATTTATCTGTAATACCTTTCAGAATCACCCTTAGACCTGGGAAGAATGGTTTCCTCCCTGAGATTGACGATATTCCTTCTTTGGTTAGACGTTTGGGAGCCCTCTGTAGTAGTTATCAGAGTCTTTTGGAGTTAGGGTTGCTCGAGAGCATATGCAACCCCTCAAATAAGTAGTAATCTTTCATTTAATAGAGGGAGGTAAAAGTCTTATGAAAAGTCTCACTGTGAAATGCCCAAGGCATCGTATATACGTCGTCTTGTTTTCGTTATTCCTATTTTCGTTCTTCCTCAAAGAATCTCACGGAGATAGGTTGGCCCTGTGCATAGTTCATTGATGTAGACTCTTTCTGTTTGGTAGGGTAATATGTTATATTTCTTTTATTTATATCCCCTGTAATGGATGGAGTCATCATTCTGTAGATCTATCAGACCTTCAACTGGTTTTCACCATTATTATTTGATTTAACTACTTCTGTCTCTGTGATACCTCGAATAGTTTATTGGGAGTCATACGACATATAGTATTTCGGGTTTGGAACAAAAACTATGTCACCTTGATGGGCGGTGATTGAATCCCATCATTTGAATACCATAGCGCGATGACATTGTTCTTACTGTTGATTATAATTATTTGCTACAGTTTTGGTTCCAAAATGGATTCAACTTAAATCTTTAATCAAGCCTATATTCTCTATGCAAAGTCTATACTATTACTTTGTCTTTCTCCTGTGGCATGTTTGTATAATTTGAAAATTAAGGGTTTCACTATTGATTAATTATTTGTGAGAGGGAGCTTATAAGACTTGTTATCGTCACTAATAATGGGCCTTGTTGACGCGAGGACCCATCAGAGATTGTACTGTGCCCTCCTCCCTTGGCCCGAACATCTATTCAGACAATAGGCGATGGGGCAAAGATTCGAGCTCACACATCATAATATAAGTTCCTTTCTGCAAAAGAAACCGTTGGTTAAAGTTTTATCGTCCTATTGCAACTACTTTTCTTTTGTTACTTATCCCTCAAATAAAGACTATCGATTTCAGTATTTTGTTTTCTTACAAGAGTTTCATCTTTGCAAATCTCGGATACCCGACTCTGCTTTCTGCGCAAAAGGTATTCTGGTTCTGAACCCATCACCCCTCAGACTAACTCTACAGGTTCTAGAATCATCCAAGGAGATCATGACTTCAACTAGCTTTGTTATACTAATTCTTTTGACTTCTATAATGTTTTGTTGGAGTAAACCTTTGGGGTTGTTTTTTCATTGTTGGCATAACGCCAAATTCTTATATAAGTATTGAGTCTGTATTTGATTTTAGATCTGGTCAACTATCTGATACACTTCTTTTTATTAAATGAAAGGCAAAAAATAATAAAAAATAAAAGGCCAAAATTACTCAAAATGATAATCTGTGTCGAACATTGAACTTGTTATTTAGAAAAGAAAGAGAACTCCATGTAACTCGACTCTCTCTTGTGCCATTGGCCTATTCCGTTACAGGAAGAAAAATAATTGTTTCCCAGAGTTTAATAAGGGAGTTATTGGTATCTTTTGTTCCGATGTATTCAACTTATATTGAATGAGGTACATCGACTATTGTTTTAGCTAGAGTATTTCGACTCCTATGCATTTGATTTATAGTTGTGGTTACATGTCTGTCAAAAATTCATCATACTTAGAGTATAGGAACGAATCCCTATAAATACACACACACACACACACATATACATATTTTCTTATGTAGACATTATGTTTTGTATTTCATTATAATGCCTGCCAATAGTAATTAGACATATACTTGTCTATATGTGATATACATATATCGTGGAAATGTATTGGTTTGTAGTAGCTTAAATCCACACTAAGTGGAAGATAGCGTCCTGATTACATTTATGATTCTGAGCTTGTATTTGCATAAATATACTTATTCCATATATACATATAGCCTAGTTTTCAATCTGTTCATGCCCCAATGTTCATACCAGAAATTTGGATATAAAGGAAATACCTATGTTATAGCATAAATCTAGTTACAGAAAATGGTTGCTTCCAGAATTTAATCACACCAATCCATTCGATTATCCTAATAAATAAAATAATTTCTAACTTTCGTACAGAATCTAATACAGTCATAAAGAGCTGCTTAGAAATTGATTTAAAAACTATTATGTCAGAAATTGGGCTTCACACATTCGTAAAATTGAATAGTTTCGCTTAGGTTATTATGTCCATATAGACTTTAATGGTTGTGCTACATCTATAACTAGTTCACTCCACGGAGATAGAAATAATTCAATTCAGATATAACAAATACATTACATTAGATATACGATCATTCAAATAGAGAAGGAAAATATTACATATCTGAACCATTTTGCAGGAAGACAAAGGGAACAACCACGTTCCTCCCAACCATAGAACAAGGCAGCCAAATCACTTGCCCAATTCACCCCCTAGCCTGACCATGAATCCATGAGGGCAAACTTGGAATCTCCTCTTCAACAATGTCTTCCTCTACCTGTAGCTTTCTCCTTACCTCACACTTAATGTTTAGTGTCCATAACAACAAGTACACAATAATTCTTCCTTCCAGCATACTAGGCAGTGTCGTGCCTCCTCACATATGCTATATATCCAACAATCCTTTTTTCCTAGGTTTTTTTCCCTCCCTTGGAAATTTTTGCACCATTCTAAATCCCTAATTTTTAGGGGCTGCCAATGGCCAAATCCCTGATTTTCCACTTGTAACAATCAACCCAGAGGTAGTTCCAACATGTTCCCCACTCATGGAGTCATGGTCAACTGAATTTAACATGGTTCCATTTGTCCTCCTGCAATAATTAAAACAATGTTATGTTCACATACAAGTGTCATAGTCAAATAGTTAGTTGGGTCAGATCAGGTCTCTGCCCAACATTCATAATAATTAATTACAATTTATCAAATTCAAAATTCAGAATTGCCATAAATGGAAAAAAAATCGAAATTCGAATTTACCAAAAATAGAATACTTTTCTAACAATTTTTGAATTTCAAAAATACTTTATTTTTGGGGATGTCACACTCACTTTCGCACATATGTTGACGTTTAAGGCCATCAAAACCTTGTTGACCTTCAACTTCTCTATTCTAAGAAATGTATCATACTTAAGAAACTCCATGAAATGAGCCTCATACTCGTTCACTATACGACCACCCTGTCGCAAGGCGTTTAACTCATTGAGATGGTGATTAATTAATTCATCTGACAATTACCTTTCCCAGAACTGCTCCTCGAACATTTCCCATGACACGTCATCAAAGGCCACATTCAATTGTGGGAGGAGCGTCCTCCACCATAGAAGAGCGGTCCCCTTCAGCTGACAAACTGTCATGCATGATTTTTTATTGGAGGTGTAGTCGCAAAGTCTGAATCACATCGCCAAATTCTCCATCCATGCCTTGTTGGATGCGTCGTCTGTGGCACCCAAGAACTCGAGAACTTGACCATCTCAAATTCTCCATGAACGTTACTAGAACCGATTGGGGTGCATTGTGGAACCTCAAGGGGTATAGGTGCCCTGGCCTCATCTCTTCCAGATGATTAATCAAGGCCTCTGAAAATTCCATGAAAGGACCTTGTCAGACCATACACATTCCTTACAACAACCGGCTCCTTCCCAAAGACTTGTTCTTCCCCTTGGAGGTTATACCCCTAGGGCATGAGTGCTTCAAGAGGCGTCACACCTCCTCCCCTAGAACCGTGTTGTGAACCTCTGCGGTGTCCCCTAACCATGATTACCGCATGGACAAGTTAAAATTTTAAATAATGTTAATTTATTAATCAAGTGTATAATATAGCAGAAGGCGTGAGGATCCACAGTCGTAGGGTTGAACCCACTCTGATACCATATGTAATGACCCTTTGTAACGCCTAAGAAAAGCGAAGAACAAAATGTATTTTTTTTTTGCATTAAGATATTAATATTGACACATGATCACAACAACGCCTACTCAACAACATCATAATGAAAAGAAGTATCAGATAATCATCATGGAATCACTAACAATGCATTCAACGCATCTACGGAGGATAGAGACACATAAACATAAATAGCGTACCAAGTTAGCACATCATAATTACCTTGAAAGAATTTACAACAACACTCAATCAGATAATGAATATAAAGAGACTACTCGCCCAACCTACCCTGCAGGGTTCCAATTGATTTTAACCATTTAAGGTCTCAGGCCTGCAGACTATTCTGAGGAACAAGGAGGTGTCTACATCCCACTAAAAATCAATTCCAATATCAACTAGATCAAACAATCAATCCTAATCATCAACTAATCATGGTGCAAGGGTAATCATCATCTTTATCAATCATACATCAATCATTTAATTCATGGTGCCTGTGATATCAAATTATAACAATCATTCATCAACATTAAACATTCATTGTGTGCGAGAGTAAACAAGCTCTAGAACAATCACATGTCAACTTAAATAAAGGCGCAAGAGAAATCTAGTTACCAAATCAGTCATATATCGACATAATTTCATGACGCAAGAGTAATTAGCAACTTATTCATCACGCAAGAGTGATCAACATTAAAATTCAAAGCTGCAAGAGAAAGTAAATACTGCATCAATCATATAACGACAAGGTTGAGACACAAGTTTACTAACCTTATTTTCAAGATGCGTGTGTGATCTAATTGTTGAATTAAACATAAATCAACATCGATCAATGTGTGTATTTAATCTTAGTCACTTATTTAAACATATAACATCAATATTCAAGCGTGCACATTGCGCATGGTAATCATCTTGTTACTGGAGCAACAGGTCATATATGCTTAATCAATCATAAGTCATGCTCCTTTTTTAGCACAGAGAATATAATCACCCCATCATTGAATCGTCTATACATAAAAGTTATCCCATAGCGCAAGGAGAGATGAACTCAATTCAATTAAACATACATCATCTCAATTTAGTGGGGTAGGAGAGGTTTGTCTTCTAAGAAAATCATAAACATGTATGAGTGCGCAAGGGTAAACAAATTCCAGACCATCATACAAAAACCTTCTTAGAGGCGTAAGAGATTCCATTATGACATCATACATCAAGTAAATAACGCAAACCTCGCCGACCATACATTCCAACATTAGCCCAACTATAAAGACACAAATCAATTTAATTGACGCAGTAACGCCTCTGAAACATTCCGGCACTAGTCCAACCACAGATTACATACATCGACCTCGCTATAAAATTGGTCGAACAACCAAAAGTTTCCTAAAACATCACCATAAATGCAAAATCGTTTCTAAAAGCCTCCCATGAACAATCTATCCTTTATCCCTGAATGAGGTATCATACATAAAATTCAAGGGGTAAAGAATATCTGTCATGTCCTTTAGTAAAAGTCAATCTCCTTTAAAAATTTACCAGGTCTTCATCTTATTGATGGGAGTATCCTGGTAAAATTTGCTAGCGTGGTTTATCTTCTATAACAGAACGCAATAACCATCATGGCTTGAAGTCTTATTAGCGTGAATCTCGATAGTTTTATTATTAATCTTGATCCTATAAAAAAACTATTTAGTTGAAGGTATTGCTAGACAAGGCTCTTTTTAAAACGTCTTAATTTAAGATTATTCAAAAATATTAGAGCTATCATTTCACAATGATTATGAAAAGTAACCTCATCTTGTTTCAATAACCCAAGTAAAACTCTTAAAAATGATCATACCTCAACCTTAATGTTCCTTCATTCTGGTAAGGTTCCGTGAAGTTGGAATTTAGGGTTATCTTTGCTTGGAATTTTGGAAACATAAGGACATAAGCTAAAAAGAAAATGCCCAAGGTCGTAAGCAGCTGGAGCCATTACAAACTAGGGTGATGACCGTGCTTTCTTCCAGTGATGGTCGTGGCACCCAACGAACACTAGGTGAAGATAGAGCGACCCCAACGCCCCAGCCCAAGAAATTACCCGATGGTTCGCTACCAAGGTTGACTACGCCTCCCAATCCTGAATCTGTATGGCCATTCTTTTAGTCCACAATCGATTTCTTTTTGGGTTTAAAAGGGGAGGCAAGGAGCCAGGTACGCCCATTCAGGGTGTACGTGAATTAATAATTCACTACTGAACGAGTTTGCTGGCAGGCTCACCTCTACTCCCGGGGACACAAGGTCGACAACATTTGAGTGCAGGGTTCTCAGTTTAAGAGGCAACGTGCAGGCAGACATCTACAGGAAACCCTCCTGGGCGACGTCCATACATTGTTGTCTGAGGTGAGCAGGGATGGCGCTCTCACTGAACGAATTCGGTAGGGAAAGAGCATAAAGGAGCTCTAGGAATCCACAGTCCACCTAGGGAGCGCGAGCATCGCTTAAATAAAAACCGCAGACTATCAGGGAAAAGAAATAGAAAACGGAGAATTACAAGGAAGAGAAATCAATCGCTCAGGACAAATGGCATACTGCCACGGAGGGGTTTCAAATTCCGGTAAGCTCAAACACGATTGAAGTTTGGGACCACAATGGGGAAAATTCCAGAAACTCCCAACCAACCTCCAGTGAATATGAGATTGCATCCAGGTTGGGATGAGTTTAGCAAGACTAGGGAGGTTTTTTTTTTCGTTTTTAAAATACTAACATGCAACCCAGATCGGTAACATTTCTACTCAAATCTCGTCGTTCCTGGGTGTAGGAGGGTACTATTCCCTCAAAAAGAACCATTCAACCATTCATCACTACTAGGAAACTGATAAACTAATTAGATCAATTGGAAAACTTCTGGCAGCAACGAAGACGAGTCGCGTACTGTATATATATCCCGGCAGTCATTGTTGGGTTATTTTTAAAAAATTGAAATGAAAACAAAAGATTCCATCCGGAGTACACAAACCATCAAGACCAACAAAAAATTGATATCGACCTGGGGGTGCAGGACAACAAATACTAGGCAATAGACAATCTCTATTATTACAACTTACAGTTCAAATAAAGTACCGTGTACAAATTGGCCTACAAAGAAAACAATTAAATTGTAATCGTTCAAGTCGATTTCGTGTGGCATCCATTCAATTTATGTGCTAGTACAACATCAAGGAGACTCACGGATCCCAATTCATAAATCCATACAGTTTCAATAATATCTAGATCTTTACATAAATTTAACAATTACAATGCAATTTTTAAAAACAAGTACCATAATCGACGAATAGATTGTTGATGTTATTCGGCTGCGGACGATTCTTTCTTGTCCCTGCTCGCTAATTGTTGTGATCTCACCGCTACCTCTCATCTAACGCTAGGGGTACTATTTTTCTCCCTTAGCCCCCTAAGTTGCAAAGGGGCCACGCACACAAAACCAGAGAAAATCTATTCCCCACCTTGCCTTGCAAGGTCAAGCTACCACTCTCTTTCAAGCTGCCTACCATTCATCCCCTCTTCCTCTTTTCAGAAATTACTTTTATAGTGTCTTTCTTAGTGACCACTTTCCATTTGCAAGTTTTATTCGTTTTATTAAAAATTAATTAAGAGTTATTCCCCCCGTACACTTGTCACCCATTCCCTTAGTTGCAACAATAAATTCACACATTTAATTTAATTAAATGTCAAATTCTCTCACCCATCCTAAAAGCGCTCCTAAAAATTACTCCTAGTTGTCCCTTTATTCCCTCTATTTCTTTTTTTATGAGTGACGCCTTTCTAAAACTTAATTGTGTTAAATTTAGGAAAGTTCTTTAGTTAGACTAGACTATATTATTTTCTATGCTTCCACATTCTTGTTATATTCATTTCATTTCTTAGCTTAGTTCAAATTTAACATTTCTTGCACATAATCAGTAATTAAATCTTTAGATAAATATTTCTCATTTTTAATTCTTAACCTTATTTTTCTCCATCCCCTTTTATTTAATTTATTAATTAGTTTTAGTCTTCTTACCCAATTTGGACTTAGGCTTAAAAAATTTAAAAAATTTTAAACTAGGCTTAGAATATTTAAAGGGGTTTTTATAATTAATAACATTACCCATTTATTAATTATTTTTAAGTCCAATAATAGATGATTTTTTTCTAGGTACTTGGGTTCATTGACTCACCTTTATTAAAAATAACGACGTGCCCTTCAAGATGCACTCCATGCTCCAAGGGTGCTACTTGTCTTTATTCAAGTTTATTTATGCAATGTTCCTTTCAAGACACACTCTGTGCTCCAAGGGTGCCACTCGCCTTTGACTAATTTTGGTAGTTGTCAAACCCTTGGAGTCAATACTCCGTCAAACGACCTTATCAAAGACTAAGGGCCTCTAAGGAATAAGGACCTTGCGTTATTGCGCACCCCTTAGAATCTTCATGAGAAACTATGTCAGTTTTCCCTCACGACATCGTGGATGTATATAACTAGGTAATCCTTAACCTATAATTCGAGCCATGGTGGGATTGCTAGTAGGATGTGGCAGGGTTGTTGCCACATCTCTCCCTCAATATGTGGTTGTTGTGAATGGTCATTTTACTCCTTATGTGAGTCTGATTAAGAAGCAATCGTCATCCTGCATCCATCAACGAAACATTGTCAATGATCCATAACAACATCATAATATGCTTGATCATATGTAACATATGCATAAATCGAAATGCCCAAATCATATACAATGCACTCTCTGACTAGATCTGGAATGCAAGTGTAATATCCTCAAATTTTAGAATATTAGATTCTAAGTGAACTTTGAAATAAATTTTCGTTTTTGGAAAATTTGGATTTGGAAATTATTTGTTATTTATGGAAAATCCAAATTTGGAATTTTTATTGTTGTAATTAATTATTTGATGACTATTGGACAAATATTTGACTTGCCCAACTAACCTCTTTTATTTTGACACATGTGAAAGACAAACTTTTAATAAATTAAATGCTGGAAGACAAATGGAACAACTAGCTTAAAAATAGTTGACCATGAATCCATGAGTGGGGAACAGGTTTGAGTTACCTCAAAGTTTCTTTTTAAAAGTGGCAAATGTGGAATTTGACCACAAGCAACCCCTAAAAATCAGGGATTTGTAAAGCTGTGAATTTCCCAAGGAGGGAAGGAAAAACCTAGGCACAATGATGCATATAAAAGCAACATATGGAGGAGGCATGATGTTGCTTAGTATGTTGGAGAAAATAAACTATTTGTTGTTATGAACATTGTTAGTGTGAGGAAAAGGAATTTCTGATCTGTAGTGTGTTGGGGAAAAGAAACTATTTGTTGTTATGATCACTATTAGTGTGAGGCAAAGGAATTTATGATTTGTAGTATGTTGGGGAAAAGAAACAATTTGTTGTTATGAGAACTATTAGAGTGAGGCAAAGAAATTTCTAATTTGTAGTATGTTGGGGAAAATAAACTATTTGTTGTTATGAGAATTGTTAGTGTGAGGCAAAGAAATTTATGATCGGTGGATGGTGACTATAGCTAAGGAGGATTATTCATTTTTCCCTTATGGACTCATGGTCATGCTAAGGGGTGAACAGAGAAAGTGAACTTGCATGTTCTATTCTATGGTTGGGTGGAACGTGGTTGTTCCATTTGTATTCCAGCATCATGTTTCAGATATGTATCTCAGCTTGTATTCTTTATCAATGTTATATTTATGGTTATCATTTGTTAGAATATGATTGACTGTGTATACATATGTGAAATCAATTCTTAAGGGACTGTATGATCATGTTTCCTATGGCTTATGATAATTAAATAATAATGAAAATATTGATTGCTTGATATATGATGGTTGTATATATATATATATATATATATATATATATATATGCTCATACATAAAGAAATTGTAGAACTATTGTTATGTTCCTAGTGACCATTGGATTATATATATTTTGAATTGCTATTCAAATCTGTACATAAAAATCACTGTAGAGAAATGGTGCAATAAGGAATAAACTTAAACAGGTGCTTATCAATTTGATAACATGTAAAAATAGATAAAATAATAACAGACTGAATATATCCATTATATTATCTATTACCACAGAAAGATAGTGATTCAGTAGACTACAAGTGTATTGTGAAAGTAGTTGTCACTTTCAAATGAATCTTGTTCAAAGTATTACAGTTGGAGTACCATAGAGCAAAAACTCCACAACCTCTTTTGTAAACAGAACTCTAAAAAAGTATACACAGAATTATGTATGTAACCAAAGTCAATGCACACATAGATCGGTCAAGGAAGGACATTGAACTTGAATAAATTTCAAGGTAAGATGCTTCCTTCATCAGATTACACCAACTTGCATAACCTCCAAAGGAAGAAAAATGAGGATTAACCCCTAAGTACTTAGGACTTGGCGACTTCATTGAATTTTATGTGTGATAGAGCAGAAAGGGTCGAAGTGCGAAGTTCTAGAGTCCCGAAGAGGATCTACATCGCATATCTATGGGGGGGAGTGTTTACTGTTGGATTTGACCAAGGACAAATTACAACTGTAGGGTTAAAACAAGAGAGGAAGGTAAGAAAGTTCGGGAGTTCAACGTTCGAGAGAAATGGGGTATGCTAAGGTGAAATTTCCTAAACCCTGAAGTCCCGAAGTGACCTGTCCTACTAACATCACTAGGGATGATGTGGAAACATGGGACATGTGCCCCGTTTCAGTGATTGAAGAACCTTTGTAAGATAGAAATGCAGTTAGAACCTGAGATTTGTCACCCACCTGATTGGGCCGCATGTCAAATTTGTGTGTCCTGCCACGTGGTGCTCTGGGTGGTGGCATAAGGTAGTTAAACTTGGCAAAGAAGTTAGTTAGATCGAAGCTTCTTTAACATTGATAACGATCTATCAAGATCAATGGTCAGGACGCATTGTAGAGATCGAATTTGCATGACAGATAATTCTACAGGGAGATCCTGCAATCCAAACCACAGTTTCCCATAAGGGGTACGTGTGAGAGTGGGGACAATTGCGGAACAATCAACAGGTTACTCCAAAACAACAAAACCATGTTCCCGAAATTTGAAAAGTACTAAAGTTGATGTGATGTTTTTAGTATTTATTAGTTCAAGCACGAAGACCATGGGCCCCAGTGGACACGTGATGCTTGATCCTAAGGTTTGGAGACTTGGTACTCAAAAGGAATTGTGTTGCAAATTCCTTTAGTCGAGAACTCCTAGAAGCCGGAGTTAACCTCGATCGTTTATCGGGAGAAGATACGTGGAAACCGATACCATAGTCTGGAAACTGAGTACTCCAAAAGGCTGGAGAGTATGGACAACCCAGAGGTTTCGAAGCCCAGAGACCCATAATAAATCCCAACCATCAGTTGTTGAGGAATCCATGGACCGTTGATCCACCCCACTTTGCGAAGTTCACCAATTCGGTGTTCGAGAGAAATAAGGCACGAAGTAGCAAGAGCTTCGAAATTCGAAGTTTCAGAGCCCTGAAGCTCTCAAGGCTCCAGATAAGGCACACACCTATCTGATAGCACCGGGCCATAGCCCGCAGTCACATGCAATTGAGGGATGAAGAAAAATGGTTGGTTCCTAAAAACTGTGTTAATAGTCGGGCAAGGATTACCAATGTTAGGAATAGGTTTATGTTCGCGACGCTAGAACAAAACAATACGTTGTGTATAGATATATGTTCATTACACTTTACTAAAGTCATACGTTGTTATGGTATCTATATAACAGTATATATGTTAAATGATATATATATGTTATGGATAGTGTTAGTGTTACGATATACAAATGATGGTTTATATGGTAAACAATATATATATATATATATATATATATATTTATGTGGATAGAGTTAGTGTTATGGTATCCACACAATAGTCTATATGGTAAACAATGTATATCGTTATGGTTAGTGTTAATGTTATGGATAGACTATATGATAGTCTATAGTCTATTACGCGTTGTATTATGCATAGCATGACTTGACATAGACATGATGGTTATTCTAAGGGCTATGATAGCCTTGGTCGTAATTTTATTTAGTACAAATAAGTGTATGATTCTAATCTAATAACAACGATAAATTTGCTAGGCATACAATAAAGGAATAAATATATGTTTAATGGATTATCTCTGTGTCATAATCAAATGGTGGAGAGTCAAGGAACTTTAATGTCCCCTAACAAATTTTTTTTTTTTATTTGGGAAATTTGGGGTACATTACATATGGTATCAGAGCTGAAGGTTACAACACTTGGACCTTAGGGAAAGGAAAAAATTATTTTAATTCTTTTATTTATGTTGAAGAAAAACTAACAAATATGTTTACTATTACAAACAGAAAAATTATTGGTTTGTTGTGATAATGTCAGCACAAAATGAAGAAGAAATCAGACCCGAAAAGAAATCAGGAAACATAACCTTTGGAAATGATGCTCCAGGTAAAATAAAGGGTAAAGGGATGGTGAGTTTAAGTAATGGAAAAGGAAAAGCCCAAGATGTTCTGCTTGTAGATGGGCTGAAACATAATCTGCTCAATGTAATTCAAATGTGTGACAGAGGATGTGAAGTGGTGTTCACGTCTAAGGACTGCAAGATAAAGTCTGCAAACTCAGGACAAGTGGTGGACAAAGGAATAAGGACATAAAATAATGTATATTTGCTGAAAGAATATAGAGAAGAGTGTCATCTAAGAAAACATGATGAAAGTTGGTTATGGCATAGGAGACTTGGAAATCTAAGCTTTGACAAGTTAATCAAGATCAAAAATCTCGAGGCAGTAAAAGATCTTTAGAGAATATCAAAGCCCCAAGATTCTATGTGTAAACCCTGCCAAGTAGGAAAGATAACCAGAACACAGTTTAAGTCCAAGAGCTCTACTTCAACAGAGAAACCACTCCAACTAGTTCATATGGATTTATGTGGACCATCAAGACAGGAAGGCACAAGGAAAAAAAACTACTTCATGCTGATCATTGATGATTACTCCAGACTTACTTGGGTTTCCTTTCTCAAGGAAAAAGCTGAAGCATTTGAGAAGTTTAAAATATTTAAGGCTTTAACTGAGAATCAAACATGCAAGAGGTTAAAGGCAGTGAGATCAGACAAAGGAGGAGAATTTATGTCAAGTGATTTCAAGGAATTCTATGATAAGCATGGGATCAAGAGAGAATACACAATCCCAAGAACTCCACAACAATATGGAGTAGTTGAGAGGAAAAACTGAACAGTGCAGCAAATGGCCAGGTCAATGATGAATGAGAAGAACATTGGTCAAACCTACTGGGTAGAATCAATACACACAGCAATCCATGTTCTTAACAAAGCCCACCTCAGAACACAAAGTGACAAGACACCTTATGAACTATGGTATGGGAGACATGCTTCAATCAAACACTTCAAAGTCTTTGGGAGTAAATGTTACATAAAGAATAATGATGAGAACCTTGGAAAATATGATGACATGGCTGATGAAGGTATCTTCTTAGGGTATGTTACAAATAGTAAAGGATATAGATGCTATAATAAGAGGCTGCATAAAATGGTTGACAGTATTGACATAAAAGTTGATGAAAGAATCCCAGGAAGAGAAGTGTACAATAATGAGTCTTCTAGAGAGGACACAACTAAAGTTGAAGATGAACAGGTCCAAGAATAAGAAAACGAAGACTCTGAATTAGATGAAAACACAAATACTGAGACAAACTCAAATCAACAGACAACTTCAAATTCCTCCTCCAGAATCACTCAAAAGAATCATCCTGCAAGTCAGATAATTGGTGAAAAAGACAAAGGTGTACAAACCAGGAGAAAGATAATCAAAAAAACCAAACAATCACATACAACTTTCATATCCATGCTGGAACCCAAGAATTTTAATGAAGCTAGCAAAGATGACCATTGGGTTAAAGCAATGAATGATGAACTTGATCATATTGAGAAAAACAATACGTGGGAGATGGTTCATAGACTTGAAGGTAAAAATATCATTGGTTCCAAATGGATCTTTAACAATAAGTTGAATGAGCAAGGACAAGTTGTCAAGAACAAAGCAAGATTGGTCTGTAAAGTCTATGCTCAAATAGAAGGACTAGATTTTGATGAAACATTTGCACCCGTAGCAATATTAGAAGCTATGAAAATATTTCTTGCCTATGCTTGTCATAAAAGGTTTAAAGTCTATCAAATGGATGTCAAGTCATCTTTTCTAAATGGAGATTTAAATGAAGAAGTCTATATGGAAMAACYAGARGGTTTCRAACTKTCTGATAACCYTGAHTTAGTMTGMAAKMTRAAGAAADMTTTWTATGGGTTAAAACAAGSCCCTCRTGCCTRRTATCAVARACTGGATAYGTATCTCAAAGACAAAGGGTTCAAGAGAGGWACARTTGACAACAATCTATATATCAAAAYARAGGATAATGATTTKCTCATYGTGTTGGTCTATGTAGATGRCATCATCTTCAGATGTAATAAGGATTCATTGGTACAATGGTTTGCTTCTGCCATGGAGTCTGAGTTTGAAATGTCTATGATAGGTGAACTGCCATTTTTTCTTGGTCTTCAAATTACTCAGAGGTTTGAAGGGATGTTCATTTCTCAAGAAAAATATCTAAGAGAAATGTTGAAAAGGTTTCAAATGGAATATTCTAAACCTGTGGGCACACCTATGGTTACTGGATGAAAATTAAGCAAGGATGATGGCTCACCTGATGTTGATCAAATTTCATATAGGTCAATGATAGGCAGTCTGTTGTACATCATAGCATCTCGTCCAGACATAATGCATGTTGTTGGGATGGTAGGAAGATATCATTCTGCACTTAAACAGAGTCATTTTCTAGATGTCAAAAGGATATTCAGATATTTGAAAGAAACAATGAACTATGGCCTATGGTATCCTAAGAATCAGAATTTTCAATTATCAGTCTACTCAGATGTTGATTGGGATAAATGTGTGGATGAAAGGAAAAGCACGAGTGGAGGTGCGTTCTTCTTATGAGATTCTCTAGTAGCATGGTTGAGAAAAAAACAAGGTTCCATTTATTTATCAACTACAGAGGCAGAGTACATTGCTGCTGCTACCTGTTGCACTCAGGTATTATGGACGATTCAAACACTTGCAGACTTGGAGGTAAAATACGTTGCACCAATCCCAATTCATTTTGATAACACTAGTGCCATCAATGTGTCTAAGAATCCTGTATTCCACTCCAAGACCAAGCATATTCCCATAAAATACCATTTTTTGAGAGAACAGGTCACCAATCAGGTTGTTCAAGTGCATTACATTCCAACCACAGAACAAATTGCAGACATCTTTACTAAACCCCTAGCCAAGACACCATTTAAATATCTCCGACAGAAGTTGGGTGTCATCCCGTCTCACACTTAAGAGAGTCCATCCTGTTAGGGGGAGTTTTTGTATTGATTGAATATCTGATACCTCCTAAAAATACTACAACAACTTAGGGGGAGGATGTTTTCTTTGACATTGATGTCAGAGAGGGAAAAAAGGAGTGGTCCGGACTAGATGCTACAGTTGGAGGTCCAAACAGATTAGTGCAGTCATTTAGGGTTGCCATCAATTCCAAAGGGGGAGATTGTTGGCATGTTTATAGGCAGGTGTGCTTGTCATTGATGGCAAGATCAGAGTATGCAGCGATGGAAAAAAAGGGACAACATAAGATTAGGAGGATTAGTGCAAAGTTGCATGCAGTGCATAGGTGTGCACCAGGGACGAGGTTAACTCATTGCCAAAGCACAAGAGAGATAGAGTACTCAGGATCTTGGACGGATCAAAGGTCGAGGCCTTTGACACTTAGAAATTATTCCAAGTTAGGAGGATGTGTAAGCTTGGGAGGAGAAGCGACAGTGATCCTTAGATCCCATTGAGAATTCTCGATGAACATCAGATCTGAGGTCGAAGTCCGACCGGCATTGGATCCAGGAGAACTCGCACGTTCTTTAAAGAGCAAGGTTAAGCGGGGTTATGAAATCCCGAAGGCAGGAGGACAATTTCGGATACCGGGAGTTGGAAGAGTCGAGAATCTTCATCATTAGGAGTCCTGGAATCATGAAATGCGAAACACCGAAATCCTAAAAAGAAGGAGGATATTTTCGGATACCGGGAGTTGGAAGAGTTGAGACTCTTCATCATCAGGATTCCCAAAATCGCAAAATGAGAAACGTCGAAGATCCCAAAACATGCACATCAACTAGAGTTTTGGATACCGGGAGTTGGAAGGGTCGAGACTCTTCATCATCATGAGTCCCAGAATCGCAAAATGCGAAATGCCGAAGATCCTGAAACAGGCACATCAACCGTAGTTTCAAATACTGGGAGTTGGAAGAGTCAAGAGTCGAGACTCTTCATCACAGGAGTCCCGAAGTGTCGAAATGCGAAACGCATAAATTCTCGAAATAGGCACATCAACCAGAGTTTTAGATACCATGAGTTGGAGGAGTCAAGAGTCGAGACTCTCCATCATAGGAGTCCCAAAGTGTCGAAACGCGAAATTGCAAAATGCAGTTTTGAATAAGGCTGTGGTCACAGACAGTGGTCACATCTTCGGAAGATGGAGGAAGGAGCTAGTGCAACCAAGCTCCATTTTGGGGATCACGACTTCGACTCTCGAGACCCTTCATCATAGAAATGATGAAGTGAGAAATTGCGAAAGTAATTTATGGATTAGTGCTTGTTCACTACCGGTGGTCACATCGTCGAAGAGTTGTAAAGAAGAGCTCGAAGAGATAAGCTCCTTTTTCAGAGTTTCAGGGATTGCGACTTGGGGATTCGAGATGCCTCGCAATAGGAATTCGCGACATGCAAAATCGCAAAATGGAGAAATTCTAAAATGTCAAAATGTCGATGTAGTCGGTGGTCACCTAGGCTACATTTCAAGGTTTTCTCTGTAATTGCTAGAAACCACTGATGGTTTCTTCCAAAGGACCGGAAGAGGCTTCAGTGTGATTTCCAGAGGAGCTGAAGAGTCTCAAGGCATCTGCAAGTGGAATGAAGACGGTTCATAGAGGGGATTGACAGATGGAAGAGCATTGAAGCCTGTAACTGCAACAGAGGGGATGAGCTCGACTATGATAGAGAAGATGAAGAGTATCAATTGCTGGAGAGGTGATGGAATCTCGGCGTAACACCCAGTGATGATGGACACATGAGTCTAACTACCAGAGAAGCTGAAGAGTTGTAATGATGATGAAGAAGAGCACTCGACATGGAGAGAGCATGCAGAAGCATGGCGAGATAGCATGCACTTGGTGCACAAAGACTATAAGTATGTAGAACAAAGAAGAAATGTGGGCTTCTGTTGTTGAGAGGGATTCAGGCGTGTACAAGGAGGAGTGTGCAGCAGCTAAAATACAGAGAATAGGAATGGTGCATTGAATGGACATGGCGCATAGATCATAAAAGGAAGAAGCAAAGAAAGTGCAAGGTATGTGTGCAGGAAGACAATGATATAGTAAAGGAAGGCTGAGGTTCTCATGTAGAGAAAAACAGAAGATCAGAAATCACAAGAAGATCCAGATAGAGAGACACTGATACAGGAGAGAAGAGAAGCATAGCAGAACAGTGATAAGCCTGGTTAGCCAATGATAAATATTGTATCACTGTGATAAATTTATATATAGAAAACTTTATATTCCAGGGTGGAAGGGAGGTGTTAGGGAGGATTTCTATCCACATAAGTTCAAATGGGTGCTTGAACATAGGGAGTAGTAGCTTCCATCTGGTTGTAGCCAGAGAAACCAGGGTGGTAGGGTCGTGCAAGGGAGAACTATAGTTCTGTATTTTACAGGTTGGTGCCTGTGCGACTGGAAGTTGGTGCTTCCATCCAGTTGGTGCTAGAACACTTAGGGAGTTGTTGCTTCCTTCTAGTGGGTGTTAGAGAAACCAGGGAGTTGGTGCTTCCTTTTAGTGGGTGCTAGAGAAACACAAGGAGTTGGTGCTTCCTTCTAGTTGATGCTAGAGAAATCAGAGAGTTGGTGCTCTCAGCAAGTAGCATCTTGCAAAATAGAGGTTGTAGCCTCATTATGAGTTGGTTCTCATAAGTATGATGATGTACAGAATGTAAAGAATACTTATCATATAAAGAAGAAGAGGGTTTTACCCTTTATGGGTTTCCTCAAGAGATATCTGTCTTTGTGTATCTCATATGTGTGAATGATGTTGAATGTTTTATTGCTTACTTCCATGCATTATTGTGTTTTTCATTGAGTGCTCTGTAAATAATTTAAAATAAGCATAATTGTTTAAGCACGGGAACAACTGATTCACGCCCCCCCCTCTTAGTTGTCCAACATCAAGGACTTCCTAAAGAACCAGAGCATAACAATGAAGGAAGTTCAGCCACTTAGGTTTTGGAAACAATGAAGAACCTCATCGTGGAATTACAAGTGCTTAAAGAAGATAACAAAAAGTTGAAAAAGGCACCGAAAGACCAGGTAGAAATAAATGAAATTCTACTACGAAGTATAGTAACCAAGAGGAGTCCAAAGAAAATGACAAAGAGGAAGAAGTAAACAAAAGTTCCTCTAAAAAATTTGGTCATGAAACAAAAAATGAGGATACTTCATCCGAAGAAACACACATGACAGGAAACAAAGCAACTACAGGAAGAAAAAAGAAACAAGTAGATCACCTAGAAGGTGATTTCAAGAAAACAAAACCATCCACCTTTGATGAAGAATCAAGGACGGGTGAAGAGGCTGAAGCATGGATACTAGATATAAATAAATACTTCCATATTTACAACTAGTCTAGTAATATGAAATTCAGAATGGCCATTTACAACTTGAAGGGAGAAGCAAGTATCTAGTGGCAATACTTGAAATTGGCTAAGGGATTGAAAGAGAAACAAATGGAATGGTCAAATTTTAAGAAATATTTCAAGAAGAAATATTTGTCAGAAATCTATTATGAAATAAAAACTAAGGAATTCTACGACATAAGACTCAGACAAATGACCATGGATGATCTGATAAATAAATTTCTAGAACTATTGAGATTTGTACCATACATGAAGGAAGACAAAGTAAAGATACAACGATTATTAAGATTTCTACCATAGTCATACAAAGACATAATTGAATTTGACAATCCCAAGTCTTTAAATGAAGTGTTTATAAAGGCTCGAATGTTCTATGATTAGTACAAACAGAGGTCTGAAACTCCCAAGGCATGGAAGCAAAAGAAACATGACATAATGAATCAAAGAAAGAAAGGGTTCCAACTAGCCCCTTTCTGTAATATGGAAAAAAGTTTCCAAATGAAGGACTATCATTCAAACACCCAGAGCACTCAAGGGGGAGGTAAGATAGTTAACCTGGGAGTCAAGAAAGTTGGGGACATCCACAGAGAACCATTGAAGTGTTGGGAGTGTGGAAAACCTCACTTGAGGAGAAATTGTTAAGGATTAATTTCCACGATGAGAACTTTAGTCCATAACCTGCAAGAAGCTTCGACAGTAGGAGATATGGGCAGAAGCGTGCACATAATTAATGCAACTATGGATGGTAGGAAAGTTGATAATCAATCCACTATCGTGTGTTAGGGTCCTAACCCGCACATAGGTAGAACAATTTATTCAGATGTAATAAAGGTCAATATTAATAAGGCCTTTCAATAAAATAGAATAAGTCGAATGTACGAAGACCTAATAAAAGATTTTGCCTCTAGAAGGATCTTCATCTAGATTCTTCTTTTGATAGACATATTTAGTATAAATAGGATTCGAGGGTATGAGAACCCTAGCTTGGATATTATTGTAATAGAGATCTGCTCAACTCGAGGTTTTCCCCTCGAAGAGGCCTGTGAACAGTGCTTTCAGAATCAAAGTGTTATTTTTGTTTCTATTCTTATATCATTTCAGTGCTATTATGGTGATTCTTCTGGATATATTGTTGTTATTCTGCCATTTCTAGCATTTTATTTTTGTTCTGCATACTTTTTATATCTGGTATATTATAAGTGGTATCAGAGCACTTTCCTCGGAAAAAACTGTGGGTTAATTTTTTTTCAGGGTAGAGACATATTCCAGCATCTTTAAGCCACAAAGATCTATCATTACACACATAAACCCTCAGTTGAGGGATTCATACTGTAATTTTTAAACCTGTGAAGTAAAGCAATGCATATATATTATTAAGCAAAAAAAAAATTAATCGATGGCTCATACACAAAGTACACTGAGATTTTATACCGGAAACCCTCAACCGGGAAAACCTTTCTTATATTCATTATATCAAAATTCACCATTCACTATACAATATATTTACAATGTTTTTAGGTATTACGTATATACCAAAACCCTAATCCTTTAATCCGGGATTAATTTACAAAACCGGTAAAAATAGCAAAATCCGCTAAAAATAGCAAAAACCGCCTAAAAAAAATATTTGGGGTGCTGCCCCGAACCCCATCAGCCCCGGGCTACTGCAGACTAGTACGAGGGATCGTCAGACGCAGTTGTCATATATAATGTGCCCACACACACACATGCAAAGAATATAACACATACCCAACATTCTCCAACTTGTTGTTTTCTTTGCATCCAAGGGTCCAGGGGATTATATAGTCAACAATCCAGGGAAGCAATGCCCATTGTTACTATACACCAGGAGAAATTTTCTGTGCTCATAGACTTTGTCAATGAATCTGAAACATTCTTCAAAGTTTCAACCTTTTCCAACAACACCTTATTTTCCTCAACCATGTCTCTCATAGAGTGATACTGAACATCAATATGCTTTGTCTTTGAATGATAAGTTGGGTTCTTTGCCAAGAAGATTGCACTCTGACTGTCACAATATAATCTCACTGCTTGTTGTACCAACCCAATACCTGAAAACAATCTTTGTAACCATACTTATTCCTTGCTTGCATGAGTGGATTCCATGTATTCAACTTATGTAGTTGAGAGTGACACTACAACCTATCTTTTTCTCATCCAACTAATTGATCCTCCAAATAGGTTAAACACATACCCACTTGTAGATCTTTTGCGATCCAAATCTCTTGCCCAGTATGCATCAACAAATCCATGTATGTCCACCAATATATCCAATCCCGGTCTTCCTTGGTAGCACAATCCATAATTGGTGGTGCCACGAAGATACCTGAAGACCCTGTTTACTGATGTCCAATTCTCCTTCCCTGGTTTTGACATATACCTACTCAAAAATCCCACTGCATGTGCAATGTCCGGTCTAGTACAAACCATTGCATACATCAAAATCCCAACTGAACTGGCATACAAAACATGGGACATGTCCTCTTCTTGTTCCTATGTCTTCGGACACTGATCTGCAGATAAATTTACACCTATGGGAATAGGAACCTTGATCGGTTTACTTCCATGCATATTAAACCTCTGCAATATCGTCTCAACATATTTTCTCTGATTCAACCAGATTTTCATGTTTGCACGATATCTTTTAATCTCCATTCTAAGAATGAAGTTAGCAACACTGAGATCCTTCATGTCAAATTTGGAGGATATGTAATGACCCTTTACTTATTAATATGAATAATTTCATAAATAATCCTAAAAATTAGCTAAATTATAATTAATTATTATATAACCTTAATTAATTATATGTTGTTAATTAATTATTTTTTTTACTATGATTAGCTTAAGTATGATTAACTCTTTAATTAAGGGTTAATGTATGATTAATTATTAAGTGAGTCATTAATTGATTAAGTATTAAATTGTTGGTTAAAATAAAATATAATAGGGTTACGTATCCCATAGGGGGATAACGTAACCAATACACAAAAGGGAAACATTTAAATAATGGATAAGGTAATTAATAAGGGATAAGGTAATTAATAAGGGATAAGGCAATTACGAAGGGGATAAGAGTAATAAAAGAGTTTGGTGGGAGAAATGAATGTGCGAGGGCGGTGAAGGAGGAATAAGGGAGGTGGAGAAGGAGTATGAGGGGATTGATTTTTCATGCATTCGAAGGGAAGGGGAACTTGGAGTTTTGGGGAGAGCTGGTTTACAGTGGGATTTACAGTGCACCGGGGCTGCAGAGGTTTTGGGCTCAGAGGGCTAGGACGTCCATTGATGTCCTAGGGCTAGGCGTACTAGTCGGTAGGGTGGATGGTTTTGGGGTGTCTTAAGGAGCAAGCTGCTGCGGATAGGTTCAAGCGAAGGGAGCAAGCTGCTGCGGATAGCATCGGAGCGAGGTATTTAAACTCAAATTTATGATTTGTTTACTTAAATTTAGTACCTATTGCCAAATTTTATTACGTAAGTATGGAGATAGATTGTAAATTATGAATATTTACTTCTTTAAAGACTTATAGAA
>ML791861.1:304199-331226 GCA_009831015.1 Picea engelmannii
ACCATCTTTATAACCAATAAAGATACACTTTTCATCCTTTTTATCCAGCTTACTTCTATTTTCCTTTGGAACATGTACATAAGCATCACAACCAAACACTCTAAGATGTTGAAGAGAGGGTTTCTTTCCAGACCATACCTCATATGGAGTTTTATCATCCAATGCTGATGAAGGTGATTGATTGACCAGGTAACATGTTGTACCCACTGCCTCTGCCCAGAATTCTTGTCCTAATCGAGCACCACTGAGCATGATCCTTTCTTTTTCCATCAGTGTCTTATTCATTCTTTCTGCAACTCCATTCTGTTGAGGAGTGTATGGAGTAGTCTTCTGCCTTGCTATACCACACTTCTTACAGAATTCTTCAAATTCATTTCCACAGAATTCTCCACCATTATCTATTCTCAATACCTTTATTTTCTTCTCTGTCTGATTTTCTACCAGAGCCTTAAACTCTTTAAATTTATCAAATACCTTAGACTTCTTTCTAAGAAAATAAATCCATGTGTTCCTTGAAAAATCATCTATGAATGAAACATAATACACAGATTTACCTAGGGATGGAATAGGAACAGGTCCAAACACATCACTGTGTATCAACTCTAAGATCCCCTTTTCTCTTGTAGCACCAAATGGGAATCTTACTCGATTTTGTTTACCATATATGCAATGTTCACAGAAATCAAAATCCAGAGTGCAATTAGACATACCTTCAACCATGCCTTTATCATGTAGTGTTTGAAGGCCCTTTTCTCTAATATGCCCCAGTCTTTGATGCGACAACATGGTCTTCTTTTCAGGGACGATATTGGTCTTGTCTTGTTTATTTGTATGCTCAAGGATAATAAAAATGTTACACCCATTAGTATAAGTTCTTCCCAACAACTTGTACAGATTTCCACACCAAAATCCCCTCATCAACACCATTTCCCCTCATACCATATTGCAAGTGTTCTTTCTAAATACAGTATCCACTCCTACATCATCCATCTTGCTTACAGATATTAGGCTCCTGGCTAGTTTTGGAATGTGCAGAACCCCATGAAGTGTTCTAATGCTTCCATCTTTTAGTAGCAACTTAACCCTTCCACATCCCAAGATTTTTGTTGTCGAGTCATCTCCTAGGAATACATCACCACCATCATATTTTTCATATTCAGAGAACCACTCCTTGTGAGGATTCATATGGTATGATGCACTAGAGTCGATCAACCATACATCATGGTCTGCATGTGTACTTGTAGATGCCAGGTAAACATCACCTCCTTCTTTAGTGGAGGTTTTCGCCTCTGTGGAAGAGGTACTATCAGATCCCTTTGGTTTTTCAACCTTCTTAGACTTGCAATCTTTGTTATAATTCCCCGTTTTACCACACTTCCAACATTTCCTCAAAGATTTTCCTAGAGACTTAGATCTATCGGTAGATTTAGATCTCCACCCCGAAGGATTACTAGGGTTTCTGTCTTGGGTACGCCCTCTTACAAATAAAGCATCTGTGTTGTGACCATCCATTCTTTTTCACCTCATCTCTTCAAATAACAAGGATGAAACTACATCCTCATACTTCAATGTAGATTGAGTGGTACTACCAATTGCTACAACCAAATTATCCCAAGAGTCTGGAAAAGAACATAACAAAGTAATACACTTATCTTCTTCTACAATCGTAATATTAACAGAGCCAAGTTGACTTACCAGAGTATTAAAGGCATTTAGATTTTCTGTCACAGAATCTCCATCTTCCATCCTAATATGATACAACTTCTTTCGAAGAAACAACTTGTTTACCAGGGACTTTGATTGATACAAATTCCCCAACTTATCCCATAGTTCCTTGGCTGTAGATTCTCTCGAGACATTCAACAAAACCGAATCTGCCAGGCAGAGTCAAATAGTACGCCTTGCTCTTCTGTCCAACTTCTCCCAATCTTCCTTTGACATACCAGTAGCTGGTGTACTAGTAGTTTGTGTACTAGTAGGTTGTGTACCAGTAGCATGTGTGCTAGTAGACGGTGTACCAGTAGGATGTGTACCAGGATCCACAACGATCCATTGTTCTTTGTCTACAAGAAGGTCCTCCATCTTGAGCTTCCATAGCAAAAAGTTTTTACCATTGAACTTATCTATCTCCATTATAGATGAGCTCGCCATTCCTCTTTCTATATTCGAATCTCCAATGCAAAAGCTCCCACTAAACCCAGTTTTATCATAGACCCAAGATAAACTTGATCTATCAAGACCGAGCCAAACCCTCAACAACAAAGGCGTCCCTTTGAAGACAAAAATGAGCTCTGATAACACATGTAAGTTTTAAACCTGTGAAGTAAAGCAATTCATATATATTCTTAAGCAAAACATAATTTAATCAATGGCTCATACACAAAGTACACAGAGATTTTATACTGGAAACCCTCAACCGGGAAAACCTTTCTTATATTCATTATATATAATTTCACCATTCACTATAAAATATATATACAATGTTTTTAGGCATTCCATAGATACCAAAACCCTAATCCCTTAATCCGGGATTAAAATAGAAAAAACCGCCCAAAAAAAAATTTGGGGCATTGCCCCAAACCCCGTCAGCCTCGGGCTACTGCAGACTAGTACGAGGGATAGTCAAACGTAGTTGTCATATCCAATAGACCCACACACACACACACAAAGAATATAACACATACACACATGAAATACAAGTGGTACTTAAGCACACATTTGTTGGCCACCCTTGTAACCCTTGTTGGTACCCCTTCGAGTGGTAGCACATCAGACAACACCTGTGTATGGATCGACCTAGATTACCTAAAGCCTTCTTTAGATAAATCGATCAGTCACTTGAATGCTATAGTGCAACTAAGAACAACACTCAAGAAGATACTCTCTAGTACCTGGGTAGTCGGGCAATATGGCTAAGGGTACGGTCTATCCTCCTTAGTTAGTGCCCTGAGATATTGGTTCGAGTACTACTGTTGGACCCCACACGTATATCAGAGAGATATAGCACAGGGGAAACCCTTTTCTATATAACCCTTGAATACCTAACCCTTGGGGACAGAAACATTAAAAAATTAAAACAGACAAGATCTCTTTCCACGCAATTGTGTTCGGGTTGCCAAATAACTGCACATTTCTTCCTCGTTAAGCATTTGGGCATTTCAACACTGCAGTATTCTTCAGACCGGAGTATAAATCCTTTGCACCATTATTTGAGACCTATTCCATTGGATTCATCTCTTCTCCCTTATCACATTCGTACATATCATTTTTTAGCAAAATTTTTGACCCCACCTGCCCCATTTTGGTTTCCTCATCATCATGGCCCTTACCCGTAGCCAAGACCTGGAAGCTCGCTTCAATACCTTGCAATCTAATTTCACTGAGACCCAATAAGAAGTGAAACAACTCAGTGCCAATGTTGCAGCCCTCAATACAACCATGCATTCCTCAATGGAGGAAATCAAACAATACCTAACTACCCAACTTGAATGTCGTTTACATGCTCTGCATCAAAATGCATATCCCTATAGATAACCCTTTATATAACCCACCTTCAGATACTAAAGTTGAACATTCTTCTAGCTTTTAGCACCATCACTTTCAAAGTGACCTATGCCTTCCGTGGGTGGATGTGACCAAATTTGATGGCTCATATCCCACTGGTTAGGTAACCAAAATGGAACATTATTTCTCTTTATACGACATTACCGATGACTTGGCCAAACTCTGGTATGGTGTTCTCCATCTAGATCAAAAACGTTGGCAATGGTGGCAATGGAGAAAAACTTCCCATCAACGGTATATTTCTTGGACACAATTTGTGGTAGAGCTTTATGAAGGCTTTGACACTGACACCAACCATTTGGGTTGTTTGACAAACTTGAAACAATCAGGAATAGTGGAAGACTTTATAGTTTTTTTTGAGCGCCTGGATTTTCTGACAGAAGGCATGTCTGATGTCTTTTTCCGAGAGTGTTTTATCAATGGCCTCAAGGATGATATTAGGGCCCATGTCCTCATGGCTTGACTTCATAGTTGGGTGGAGGCTACTAAAAGAGATAAAGAATCACAACAGGTTGTATCTTCTCAAAACCGGAAACCCTCCTTTATCCCTCGCACTAAACCAGTAAATTCCATTATTCCCTCCACTCCACTAAAGATCCAGAAATTGACCAAGGTTGAAATGGATGAACGCCAACTCAAAGGCCTTTGTTATAATTGTGATGACAAATATTTCCCGAGCCACAAGTGTAAGGAACAAAAGCATTTTATGGCCATCTCAGAGGATATTTCGAAAGAGGATGTTGAAACTACCCTTGTGTCTAAGTCACCTGAAACCACTGACATAACCCCTCCCTCGGATCCTCCCGAAGTAGAATCGGTCATTTCCCTAAATTCTCTCACTGAATTCTCTGCTCTCCAAACCCTCAAGCTCATCGTTTACATCAAGCATAGGAAGGTCATAATTCTGGTTGATAGTGGAAGCACCCATAATTTTATTCATCACTTCATTTCCCAAGAAATTCATTGCTACATCCATGCCATCAATAATTTCCAAATCATGATTTCCAATGGTGGCTCCATGAAATGTGGAGGGCATTGTGAAAATGTGCGTCTCCAAATTGGTGACTACCACCTCAAATATCATATGTTTTCTATCGACATGGGCGGTTGTGACATTCCCTTGGGTGCAGACTGGCTAAGGACTTTGGGTCCCATTCTCATGGATTTTAAATAATTAACCATGCAATTTGACCAGGAGGGCCAACAATATAAGTTCGAAGGCATCATCATTGATTCACCTAAGATCATTAGTTCCCATTGCATGGAACATCTGCTCAAAAAAGTTCATTCTGGTGTTATTGCCCAAATCCATGCCATACAAGCAACAAAGACACCCTCAGTGCCGCAAGACCTCCAATCCATCCTTTATAAACATCAAGTGGTCTTTTCCACTCCCCAAGGACTCCTTCCTTCCCATGGTGTTCATGATCATTCCATTCCCCTTGTACTAGGAAGCCTTCCTCCCAATATCCATTTGTATCGTCACCCCTTTTCCCAAAAAAATGAAATTGAGAAAATGGTCCAGGAACTCCTTAACACAGGCGTTATCCGCCCTAGTACAAGCCCCTATTCTTCTCCTATGGTCATGGTCCTAAAGAAACAAGGTTCTTGGCGAATGTGTCCTGACTTTCGTGCCCTCAACAAACTTACCATTAAAGACAAATTTCCCATCCCTATCATTGATGACCTCTTGGATGAATTGAGTGGCGCCCATTTCTTTACTAAACTCGATATTCATTATGGACACCACCAGATATGTATCAAAGAGGCAGACATTCCCAAGACTACCTTTAGAACTCATGAGGGCCACTATGAGCTTTTGGTCATGCCCTTTGACTTATGTAATGCCCCCTCCACCTTCCAAAGCCTCATGAATCATGTCTTCCGTCCTTTTCTCCGTAATTTTGTCTTAGTTTTCTTTGATGATATCCTCATCTATAGAAAAACCTGGATAGACAATCTTTCCCATGTGGATCGAGTTCTCCATCTACTCTCTCAGCACCAACTTTTCCTAGAACAGTCGAAATTTTCTTTTGGCACCTCAGAGGTCGAGTACTTGGGTCATCTGGTTGGAAAGGATGGCGTCAGGGTGGATCCTAAAATGATTGAAGCTATGCAAGACTAGCCTTGCCCAAAGACTCTCAAAATCTTACGTGGATTTCTGGGCTTAATTGGTTATTACCACAAGTTTGTTAAGAATTATGGAAAGATTGTAGCACCTCTCACTGCACTTTTAAAAAAGAACTCTTTCACTTGGACCCCAGCCGCTACTCAATATTTTCAAGCCTTGAAGATGGCCATGTGCACCACTCCAGTCCTGGCCCTTCTTGATTTCATAAAGGCCTTTGTCTTGGAATGTGATGCTTTAGGGAAAGGAATTGGTATTGTCCTTATGCAAGAGGGTCGACCTTTGGCCTTTACCAATGTAATATCCCTCGGCCGAACCCAAATGAAAACATAATCCAAGTATATTTAATCTAGTGAGTTGTTTAGACATCATTTTTGTAATACACCTTTCATGGCATGGTGCACACATATATTACGCAGTAAAGTGATGTAGTGTGCACATTTCTGGGTACCGCACGTAGTAACTAAAGAGCGTGAAAACTTGAGGTTAGCAGATACCACGCGCAGTAACTAAAGTGCGTGAAATATTAAGGTCAACGAAACTTTATGTATATGATATGAATTATAGGCTGGTGAGCCAGCATTATAAGCTGGAATGCTTATGTTTTGGAATTAGGCCAAAGCGCCTAGATGTTAAAGGCCAGTGCACCTATTTTGTATATGTGTCATGATTAATACAAAATACATCGTTGTGCGCAGACCGACCACAATAAAAGAGAAGGGGTACTAGATTCCACCAAATAGGGATAGGGAGGACCTAAAGTTAAGAACATGGCTAAGCTATAGAGCTTAAAGCTGAAAATAAATATTATATTAATATTTCTTAAAAACATAAAGTACGGATAATTAATTTATCCTAAGTCTTAAAGTAGGGGACAAGTGTATCAGAGTAGCTTCCAACATGACAAGTGTCAAGTTGGAGACATGCATACTTATTTCCGAAACTTAGTTCCTTTGGGGGGATCAGCCATTGGGGGGGGAAGAGAGGGGTGTAATAATTTCTTAGAATCTTACCATTTTTCCTTCGACTAGAGAACCAATATCTGGGGGATACATTTTGTTAATCCTTGAGTTATCCTCATATCTTTCTACCACTGTACCCAAACCAGATCGATAACCATTCTTGTTGGTGTACCTGTCATCTTAGGAGAGGGATTGAAGAGGTGGGTTGTCAGGCCCGTGAGAAATTCTTTGAGTGAGAGAATTGTTGGGGATCGATTTCATGAAGGTTCTAAACTGCGGCTACAACGCTCTGAGACTTCCATTTCGGCTTGTTGCTAAAGCCCTGGAAGGGAATTGGGGTAGCCAAAGGATTGTTGAGCAGAGAAGGGGCACACTTCCTTGGGTGGGATAGGCCATGTGGGGAAGGAGAAGTTGTAGGCTGTGGTTGAGTGAACACCTGAGAGGGACTCCTTCCGGTTGACTGTGTACCTTTATCTTGGTTAGGAATCCCTTACCTGGGTGGAGTCTAGTCCCAGCTCAGGGGTAACTCATTGTTGAGAGTGATGAACAGTGTAGTCTAAGGCTAGGAGGTTCATGGATAGTCTGCACGCAGTTGGTGACATTCCTACCAAGATAAGTACCAGTTATGTGATGATTTTACATGCTACATTGTCATTTATGTGTTATTTTATGGGTTTTATTTCATGTGTGATCATAACTATCCATATGTTTAAGGGTATACCCCTGTTTACGATGCATGTCTTTGTTTACTGTTAATTCAGCCTGAAAATCGTATATTTACAGAATGCAATTGTTTGTTTATGCGTATATGTGAAGCTTCTGCTAGAGCATTGTATGTATATGTTTAATTGCATGCAGTTCAATATGTATGTATGCCTGTGTGTATATATATGTATTTGAAGAGAAAATTTTATGTGACATACCTCAGTCGAATACTGGGGTGTTATAATATGTTGTGAGAACTAAGTTAAGTGCCTGAGTAGTGACATTCCTCGGGCCTGTTGGTGGTCAGGGGTTTGTTACAGTATGGTATCAGAGCGTCAGTTTTCGACACTGATCCTGAATGGGATAAGCAAGTTGAATGGAGATATATTACAGTATGGTATCGATTACAATATGGTATACAATATATTTGCGTTCACAGAAAATTGAGCCACCGCGTAGAAGAATAATATGTAGGGATGTGCACACTAAATTTAGCATTGCGTGGAGTGCATACACATATTAAGGGTGCACATGGTGTGCATAGTATGGTAAGGCACAGTGAAGTTTGGTTGGTGCACACACAACATGAGTATGAGTTGTATCGCTACAGTGCAAGTAGGGGTGCGCGCAGGTGGTTGTGTGCGGTGGCGACAGAGTATTCGATGGGGCATACAGATTATTGTACATGGTAAGGAATATTGAACTTTATCACGGTGCAATGAATAAAGATAAATGCATATGGAATATCTGAGTGCGATATAGAAACAATGTGCAGTGGATATTGGCGCGCAATGCAAAAGTAGTGCGTGCAAGTTATTGGCACAATGAAGAGGAAATGTATAGCAGATACAGGTGTGTGGAAGCATGATTTACCTTATAAATTTTCTTTGCATGATAAATAAAAGAACACAAGTTGAATTTTATGCGCGCGAAAAAAGAAAATCGTGTGAAAGGCTAATTAAGATGATGAGCATGAGTTTAATAGAAAATTTACATAGTATTCAAATAAAGAGGAATACACAACTGCATTGAAGTATTATTTAAATTGAGTCAAGTGAGTGAGATGAATTATGAGTTTTATTCAGACAGTTGAAAGTGAAATATAAGTTACAAGAAGACACATAATATTAAAGGAAACAAGATTCATAGCACCATCAGTTAGAATCTTGTCATAAGCAGTACAAAATCCCCTTCTGCGCTTATATATTCATTTAAAATCCGAAATTACAAAAGGGGATGATTCAAAATAGAAGTTGCCCTATTTAAAGAGACCGCACAAGAACAGGTCTATCATCTCTGAAGTTCCTTACCTCTGCTACCATCTGTCCAAAAATCGTTGAAATATACTCAATTTTATTTGAGGGCTCATTTTAGCTTAGCTAGCTCCTCCTTTAAAGAATCTAACCAGACCAATTGATTCTCTCCAACATTTTCAGTCACTTCACCGACGGGTTCTTTCTTTTGTCGCGTGCTTCGTTTCTTCTTAGTAGTTGTTATGTTGATAACCAGATCTCTCATGATTGGATTTAGCCTAATTTCCAATATCGAATCAGTAACAGGTACTGTGTGAAATTTAGTCGCCAATATCTATGCGACTACCTTTTCCTTCGTACTCGCAGGAAAATTTAGCATGTTGCCTGAATAACCAATCTCAATGGATTTAGTTGGGTCCATATACCTCAGTTGTGTGGGCACTGAAATACTTTTGCAGAGATGAGAAGTTTGAACCAGTTTGGAGACTACTCGCTGATGGATAAGATGGTGATTCCATACCCGAGAGTTGGTAATTATAGATCCTCAATCATGAATCACTGATAGACTTGCGTGCAAGTACGATGGGTTTCCATGCTCGGCTAATCCATTTCCAATGATTAAAATTTTTGAGTTCATTACATGGTAGCATTCACCTAACTTCAAACGACTGTGATGTACTAAGCGAATGAGACAGAGTGATATGACTAGCCAACACTGGTCCCATGAATGGTGGATTTGACATATTGAAGCAAGTGACATCGGAACTTATGCAAAAGTGGTTTCGACAAACCGAATTTTGCCTGATGTATCTCTACGCGATGATGTAGTTCTTACTAAGTTCTCAAAACTTGGGTCTTGTCTAAGAATTGTCATGGCGACAACACCAATAAATCAGAAAAGATAATTCTGATATATTTATTGAGACAAAATAATTAATATTTCTCATGGATTATTGATTTAGTTAACCTAATAAGTTTTAATGGCTGCACATTTTGCAGAATTAACAACAACTAGATCAGATCAGATTAGTACTAAATCCATAGGAATGGAAGAGACACGGGGAAATTACAATGAACAAGATGAGAGCAGAGGGATGAATGTCCACTTGGACATTGAAGGAACAAACTCCACCATACATGGAGAGGAAAAGGATGAAAACCTGAATATGGTAGAGACCATTAAAAATTTGCAAAAGGATGTCCAAAGCCATAAAGTTGATAATGAAAGGCTTATGAGAGCGAAAGAGCAGCAGGATGACTTCAACATGAAGTTATTGCAAAGTCTGAACAAAATAGAAAATAAATTGGAAAAAAAAGTGACTCAAGCAAATCTGGAAGTCACAAACCTTCGAATGAGAAAAATAAATCAGGAAGTGTTAAAAGACAGCACCATCACTCCCTGAAGAATTCCAATAAAAGAGCAGGTAGCAACACAAGTCCATCCCCTATCAGACATCATAAGAGGTCTGGGTGGATGAGCTACGAGGATAAATGAAAAAAATCAAACCTCCTACATTTGATGGTGAGCAAAAGAAGGATGAAGATGAAGACACATGGTTGTTGGGTATGAGGAAGTATTTTCAATTACACAATTATTCTTCTCATGCAGAGGGTAGAATTGTCATCTATCAACTGAAAGGAATGGAATCCATGTGGTGGGATCATCTTTTGCAGGTACATCACATTAAAGAGAAGAGCATTACTTGGAGGGAACTTAAGAAGTATTTTGAGAAGAAATACTTGACTAAGAGATATTATGACAAGAAAATGAAAGAGTTCTTTGAACTCAAGCTTGGAAGCATGACCATAGATGAATATGAAAGAATATTCCTAGAACTGTTGAAGTGTGTCTCTTTCATGAAGGGTGAAATAGTTAAAATTCAAAGGTATTTGAGTGGATTGTCAGCGTTCATCAGTGACAAAATATAGTATGATGATCCCAAGACATTGGAAGAGACCATAAGGCGAGCTAAATGTCTATATGATCAGTAGAAAGTAAGGCCAACTTTTCAAAAATATTGGGAAGACAAAAAGAAGTTCAAGGTGGATCAGAGGAAGAAAGGATTTAAACCACCATTCTTCAAAAATAGTTCAGAGGGACCACAAACTCCTAAAGAGCCAAAAATGATAGAGGTAGAAGGCCAAAGGCCAAGGCAACCACCTATTCAATGTTGGGGTTGTAAGGGAGATCATAGATTTAGAGATTGTCCTCACAGAGGTGAAAAAGGAAGGACTGTTTATAATGTACAACAAGCTAAAACAGTGGAGGACATGGGAAAAAATGTGCCAAGGATCTATGCAGCCCTGAATAACAAGCAAGTAGAATATCAGTCACACATGATTGAAGTGAAAGGTATGATTATCAACCAAACCATTGTTATTTTAATTGATTCAGGAGATAGTCATAGTTATATAGATCCTAAGATGGTAGAAAGTTTATAATTGCCAAGAAGCAAGCATGGAAAATATTGGTTGGTACAACTGGCTAAAGGAACCAAAAGAAGGGTTAATGAGATGGTTAAGTCATGTCTCATGGACATGAAAAGACTAAACACCAAGGCATATTTGAACATATTACCTTTAGGTTCCTATGAATGTTTAATTGGGATGGATTGGTTGGACCCACATCATGCTCTATTGGATTGTCATAAAAAAGCATTCACTTTCTTGGATGAAGAAGGTAACCAAAGGAAAGTGCAGGGAATTCCCAGGGCAGTAACCGTTAGATAAATTTCAGCATTGTAGTTGAAGAAATGTTATAGAAGAGGATGTCAAATATTTGCATCTCATATGGAGGAGACACCTAAAGACAAGGTGCCAAATTTGGAGGATTATGTAGTCCTAAAGGAGTTTGAAGATGTATTCAAGGAAGTACCAGGACTACCCCCAAAGAGAGACATTGATTTTTCTATAAATCTGACACCAGGAGCAGCTCCCATGTCAAAGACTCCTTACAGAATGAGTACACTAGAATTGAAGGAGTTGCAAATGCAGCTTGAAGAACTTCTAAAAAGGGGTATATATGCCCAAGTGTATCACCTTGGGGTGCCCCAGTCTTGTTTGTGAAAAAGAAAGATGGAACTTTAAGATTATGCATTGATTTCAAAGAGTTGAATAATGTGAATGTAAAGAACAAGTATCCTCTACTAAGGATCGATGATCTTTTTGATCAATTGAAGGATGCAAATATATTTTCAAAGATAGATCTCAAATTGGGATACCATCAGGTAAGAATTAAGGAGGAAGATATAAAGAAGACCGCCTTCAGGACAAGGTATGGTCATTATGAGTTCACAGTGGTGCCATTTGGGTTGTCAAATGCACCAACTATTTTCATGTGCTTAATGAATGGTGTTTTCCGAGAATATTTAGACAAGTTTGCCATTGTCTTTCTGGATGACATTCTTATATACTCTAAGTCAGAGGAAGAGCATGAACATCATTTGAGGATGGTGTTGCAAGTATTAAGGGAGCATCAGATGTATGCCAAATTGATCAAGTGCTCATTTTATCAGAAATAAATTGATTATTTGGGGCATATCATCTCAAAGGATGGGATAGATGTGGATCCCGAGAATATAGAATCCATTAGAGAATGGTTAGCACCAAAGAATGTGACAGAGATCAGATCATTCATGGGCCTTGTAGGCTATTGCAGGAGCTTCATTGGAGGATTCTCGAAGATAGCACACCCAATCACTTCCTTGCAAAGAAAGGGCATGAAGTTTCAGTGGACGTCGGACTATGCAAGGAGTTTCCAACATTTGAAACAATTATTGACAAGTGTTCCAATACTAAGGATTGCAGACCCAAATGAAGATTTCATTGTATGCACAAATGCATGTAATGAAGGACTTGGTGGAGTCCTCAGTCAAAATGGATTTGTGATATGTTATGAATCAAGGAAGTTGAAGGAGAATGAAAGAAACTATGCCACTCATGATTTGGAGTTGGAAGCCATAGTGCATGCCCTCAGGAAATGGAGACACTGCCTCATGGGGAAATGTTTTGAGCTAAGAACAAACCACAATGGTTTGAAATATTTATTTGATCAGCCAAATCTAAATGCTAGGCAAAGCAGATGGTTAGAATTTCTAAGTGAATATGACTTTGACATAAAGCATATCAAGGTGAAAGAAAATAAAGTGGCCGATGCACTCAGTAGGAGGGTGCATGAACTACGTGCTACAACCATCAGCATGTACTAGACTGATGTTAAAAAAAAAATTATGGAGACTACAAATACAGACCCTCAATAAAAAGAAGTGATAGCAAAATTACAGCAAGGTAAGACACCACAAAATATGGACATTTGTAAGTTGGGAGTAGATGGAATATTGCTGCACAAGAACATAATTTTTGTACCAAATGTCGAGGACTTGAAACGTATAATTTTGCATGAGATGCATAATGTTCATTATGCAGGGCACCCTGGATATTAGAAAACCATAGTAGCGGTCAAGAGCCAATACTTTTGGCCTAGTATGAAGAGAGAGATAATAGAATACATTGCAAGATGTATGGAATGCCAGAAAGTTAAAGCAGAACATAGGCACCCAGCAGGATTTCTGCAACCTTTGCCCATTCCTGAATGGAAGTGGGAAGTGGTGACAATGGATTTTATTACGGGATTGCCCAAAAAAGGCAAGCTACATGATTCTATTATGATGGTGGTGGATAAGATTACAAAATATGCCCATTTTATTCCACTAAAAACTACTCACAAGGTAGCATATGTCGCTGATATTTTCATGAAGGAAGTGGCATGATTGCACGAAATTCCTAAAACGATTGTGTCTGACAGAGACCCAAAATTCACCTCAAAATTTTGGAAAGATTATTCAAAGGATTCAGAACAAATCTGAACTTTAGTACATCTTACCATCCTGAGTTTGATGGACATACTGAGAGGGTGAATAGAGTGATAGAAGATATGTTGAGAATGTATGTGATGGATAAAACATCAAAATGGGAAGACTACCTACATTTAGTAGAATTCGCTTACAACAATGGGTATCAAGCATCATTGAAGATGAGCCCATTTGAAGAAATTTACAACAAAAGGTGCAATACTCCAGTAAGCTGAGATAACCCAGCTGATAGAACAGTAGTCGGGCCAGAGTTACTCAAGGAGATGGAGGACCAAATGTTAAAAATTAAGCAGAATTTGAAAATTTCCCAAGACAGACAGAAAAGTTATGCTAATAAAAATAGAATCCATAGAGAATTCAAAGTGGGTGATCATGTTTTCCTGAAAGTGAAAGCTAACAGGAGTTCCCTAAAGTTGGGAAACTGCGCCAAGTTGGCAGCCAGATTTTGTGGACCATTTGAAATCCTAGAAAGGATTGGTCCAGTTGCTTATATGATTGCATTTCCTGCATCTATGTATATTCATAATGTATTACATGTATCATTTCTAAAGAAATACATACCTGATGTTAATCATGTTATTGATTGGAATGTTATTCAGGTGGAGTAAGAAGGCGCTTTCCAAGTGAATTCAGTGCGCATTTTGGACCGAAAAATCAAACAAATCTAGAATCAAGCCATAGGTATTGTAAAGGTCCAATGGACCTAGTACGGACCTGAATATGCTACTTGGGAGCATGAGGATGCAATGTAGGCAGAATACCCGCATCTTTTTGAAAAAAAGAAAAAAAATTGAAAATTTTGTTGTATATGGGTACATGATGCACTGGGGAGAGTGCATAAATAAGGGGAGAGGATTGTAATATCCCTCAGCCAAACCCAAATGAAAATGTAATCCAAGTATATTTAAGCTAGTGAGTTGTTTAGACATCATTTTTGTAATACACCTTTCATGGTATGTTGCACGCATATACTATGCAGTAAAGTGACGTAGTGTGCACATTTCTGGATACTGGGCGCAGTAACTAAAGAGCATGCAACCTTGAGGTCAACGGATACCGCCCGCAGTAACTAAAGTGTGATCAATATTAAGGTCAACAAACCTATATGTATATGATATGCATTATAGGATGGTGAGCCAGTATTATAAGACATAATGCTTATGTTTTGGAATTAGGCCAGAGCCCCTAGATGTTAAAGGCCAGTGTGCTTATTTTGTATATGTCTCATGATTAATATAAAATACATCATTGCGTGCAGACCGGCCATGATAAAAGAGAAGGGGGACTAGATTCCACCAAATACGGATAGGGAGGGCCTAAAGTTAAGAACAGGGCTAAGCTAGAGAGATTAAAGCCGAAAATAAATATTATATTAATATTTCTTAAAAACATAAAGTACGGATAATTAATTTATCCTAAGTCCCAAAGTAGGGGACAAGTGTATCAGAGTAGCTTCCAACATGACAAGTGTCAAGTTGGAGACATGCATACTTATTTTCGAGACTTGGTTCCTTTGGGGGGATCGACCATTGCGTGGGGGGGGAGAGAGGGGTGGAAGAATTGCTGAGAATATTACCATTTTTCCTTTGACCAGAGAACCAATATTCAGGGGATACATTCCATCAGTCCTTGAGATATCCTCATATCTTCCTACCACTGTACCCAGACTATATGGATAACCATTCCTATTGGTGTACCTGTCAACTTGGGAGCGAGATTGAAGAGGCGGGTTGTCAGGCCCATGAGCAATTCTCTGAGTGAGAGAATTGCTGGGGATCGATTTCCTGAAGGTGCTAAATTGTGGCTACAGTACTCTGAGACTTCTGGTCTAGCCTGTTGCTGAAGCCCTAGAAGGGAAGTGGGGCAGTCAAAGGACTGTTGAGTAGAGAAGGGAACAGTTCCTTGGGTGGGATAGGCACGTGGGGAAGGAGAGGTTGTAGGCTATGCTTGAGTGAACACCTGAGAGGGAGTCCTTTTGATTGACCATGTACCTTTAGCCTGGTTAGGAATCCCTTACCTGGGTGGAGTCTAGTCCTAGCTTGGGCGTGACTCACTGTTGAGAGTGATGAACATTGTAGTCTAAGGCTAGGAGGTTCGTGGATTGTCTGCATGCAGTTGGTGACATTCCTACCAAGATAAGTACCAGTTATGTGATGATTTTACATGTTGCATTGTCATTTATGTGTTATTTTATGGGTTTTATTGCATGTGTTATCGTAACTATCCATATGTTTAAGGCTATACCCCTGTCTAAGCTGCATGTCTGTGTTTACTGTTAATTCAGCCTGAAAATCACATATTTACAAAATGCAACTGTTTGTTTATGCTTATATGTGAAGCTTCCGCTAGAGCGTTGTATGTATATGTTTAATTGCATGCAGTTCAATATGTATGTATGCTTGTGTGTATATATATGTATTTTAAGAGAAAAAGTTATGTGACATACCTCAGTTGAATACTGGGTTGTTACAATATGTTGTTAGAACTAAGTTAAGTGTCTGAGTAGTGACATTCCCCGGGCTTGTTGGTCGTCGGGGGTTTGTTACAACCAACAAGCAACTGTCTGAAAGAAATCTGGGCAAATCAATCTATGAAAAGGAAATTTTGGCTATTCTGCATTTCTTTGATCTATGGCACCCTTATCTATTGGGGCAATGCTTCCAAATTAAGACAGACCATCAAAGCCTCAAGTATTTTCCAGAAAAATGCATTTCCTCCCTGGAGCAACAAAAATGGGTGACCAAGCTCTTTGGATATGATTATGAGATCATTTACAAAAAAGGAAAAGACAATGTGGTGGTGGATACACTTTCCCGAAAGTATGAAGATGACGGATCCATTTTTTTTCTTTCCTTCATTGTACCAGATTGGCTGTAAGTCGTTTGCAAGGAATGGCTACATGATCCCAAAAGTTTACAGTTGATCCAACAATTATAGTCCAATTCTCCAGCTTCCCCAGGGTACTCTTGGCTCCATGATGAGTTTTGGTAGAAAGGCCGTTTGTATTTAAGTAAACAATCCAAACTTAAATCCACGATACTTTATGAGCTTCATGCTACACCCATAGCTGGGCACTCTGGGTTTACCAAAACCTATGACAGGGTCAACGCTCTTTTTTCTAGGATGGCATGAAACAAGACATTCATAATTTTCTCGCTGAATGTGATGTGTGTCAATGCAACAAGGGAAAAATAGTCAAATCTCCAAGCACACTACAACTACTTCCGATTCCACCTGCTATTTGGAGGGATATATCTATGGATTTTATTACAGGCTTACCCAAATTGGGAGATAAATCAATCATCATGGTGGTTGTTGATCACCTTTCCAAGTATCCTAATTTCTATGCTCTTCAACACCCATTTACAACATCCACGATGGCTCAACTTTTCATGGATCAGGTCTTCAAGCTTCATGGCATGCCACATTCTATTGTTTATGATCGTGACCCAACTTTCACCAGCAAGTTTTGGCAAGAACTATTCAAGCTACAAGGCACCCAATTGCATCTCAACACAGCTTATCATCCCCAGAGTGATGGTCAAATAGAAGTTGTCAATAAGTGTTTGGAAACATATTTGAGGTGTTTTGCCTCAGAAAAGCATAATCAATGGGCTCAATGGTTACCCCTAGATGAATGGTGGTACAACACTTCATACCACATAGCTACACACATGACTCCTTTTGAAGTGGTATATGGACAAAACTCACCTTCAGTTCTCTCATACTTACCTAGAGTCTCGAAGGTCCAGGCGGTTGACCAAACGCTTACAGTTCGAGAGGCTATTCTCCATACCCTCAAAGAGAATTTGGTCATGGAAAAGAATTGCATGAATAAACAAACAGGTCAAGGTCACTCTGAACGTCAATTTGCATAAGGGGATCAGGTGTTTCTTCGACTGCAACCTTACAAGAAAAATTCCCTCAAGGCCGAGCATTGTCAGAAGCTAGCACCCAAATTTTATGGTCCTTATACCGTTCTCAAGCATGTGGGATAGGTGGCCTATCAATTATCTTTTCCCAACCATTCTAAGCCACATCGTGTTTTTCATGTTTCATGCTTAAAGAAGGTGATTGGAACTAAGTGCCAAATTCAAACCAACCTTCCCGAGTTAGCCAAAGAAGGATCCCTTTGGCTACAACCATAAGAAGTTTTGGACCAGCATGAGCATTGCCTGCGTCAGAGAACCATCAAGGAAGTGTTAGTCCAGTCGAAAGCTACAACTCCAGCAGATGTCACTTGGGAACCAGCTACCATTCTGCAACAATTTCCACATCTCAAGCCTTGAGGACAAGGCTATTTTTAAGGGGGAGGACATGTTAGGGTCCTAACCCACACATAGGTAGAAAAATATATTCAGATGTAATAAAGGTCAATATTAATAAGGGCTTTAAATAAAATAGAATAATTCATATGTAAGAAGACCTAATAGAAGCTTTCTCTTCTAGAAGGATCTTCCTCTAGATTCTTCTTTTGATAGACATATTTAGTATAAATAGGAGTCAAGGGTATGAGAACCCTAGATTGGATATTATTGTAATAGAACTCTGCACAACTGGAGGTTTCCCCCTCGAAGAGGCCCATGAACATTGCTTTCAGAATCAAAGTGTTATTTATGTTGTTATTCTTATATCATTTCAGTGCTATTGTGGTGATTGTTCTGGATATATTGTTGTTATTCTGCCATTTCTAGCATTTTATTTATGTTATGCATACTTTTAATATCTGGTATATTACATCATGGAGGTTGAAGGTAAAATTCATGATAACCACATTTCTGGATTAATTGACCCAGGAGCTAGTTTGAGTTATGTCACTCCTGGTTTAATTGAATTAAACAAGCCAAAGAAAGTAAAGCATGCTAAGTCCTGGTTAGTACAATTAGCAACAGGGACCAAGAAAAAGGTAACGAATTTTATTCATGAATGTGAGCTTAGCATAGATAGTCAAAGTACAAAGTTAGATTTGAACATTTTACCTTTGGTATATTACGATTTAATCATTGGAATGGAACGGTTAGAGAAACTTAAATTAATATTAAAATGTTACGAAAAGTCACTTATTTATAGAGATGAAAACAACATAGTTAGGATGATTCAAGGCATCGGGAAACCATTTTGGGTTAGGCAGATATCAGCCATGAAGTTTAAGAAATGCATGAACAAAGGTTGATAAGTTTATGATGTTCAGGTAACTAATCTGTTAGAAAAGGAAAAAAAACTTTGCAGTCCTACATGGGTTTATAGATGTATTTGAGGATGAAATAAGAGAACTACCTCCAAGAAGAGACATAGATTTCTCTATCGATATACTACCTGGATCTGCCTTGATATCTAAGGCACCTTATAGAATGAGCCTACATGAATTAACGAAACTAAAAATTCAGCTATAGGAACCGTCAGATAAATAATATATAAGACCAAGTGTCTCACCTTGGGGAGCACCAATTCTCTTCATTAAAAATAAAGATGGGACCTTGAGACTGTGCATTGACTATCGACAACTAAATAAGATGGCGATCAAGAATAAGTATCCTTTACCTGGAATTAATGACCTATTTGACCAAGTTGGATGAGCAAGGATCTTCTCTAAGTTAGATTTAGGGTCTGGTTATCACCAAGTCAAAATAAAAGACGAAGAAATAAATAAAACAACATTTAGAACACGTTACAGACACTATGAGTCTATCGTAATTTTGTTCGAACTTACTAATGCACCAACAACCTTTATGTTTTTTATGAATAGTATATTCAATCAATATCTGGATAAATTTGTGGTGGTGTTTATTGATGATATTTTCATTTACTCTAAAACAGAAGAAGAACATGAAGAACATGTAAAAATAGTATTGCATACCTTAAGGAAACACAAGTTGTATGCAAAGTTTGATATGTGTGACTTCCACCAAAGAAAGATACAATACCTAGGACACGTGATATCCGAAGATAGCATTGCAGTTGATCCAGAAAAGATAAAATCCATTATGGAATGGCCTATCCCTAAGGATGTAGTAGACACCATATCATTCATGGGAATTATCGGTTATTACCGAATATTTATTGAAGGATTGTCTAAGATCGCATATCCAATTACATCCCTACAAAAAAAGGGAATAAGATTTACTTGGTCACAAAAGAGTCAGGATAGATTTGATCAATTATAAAGATTGTTAAGTACAACACCTATCATAAGGGTAGCGGATCCCGAAAAAGATTTTATAGTTTGTGTGGATGCAATCAAAGAAGGCTTGGGAGGGTTCCTAACACAAGATGGACATGTCATCTGTTACGAATTTGTAAACTAAAAGAACATCAATGAAATTACGTTACACATGATTTGGAATTAGAAGCTGTAATTCATGCTCTGAAAATGTGGCAACATTATTTAATGGGGAGAAGGTTTTTGCTACTAACTGACACCAGTGGTGTAAATGTTTTATTCGGTCAACCAGATCTCAGCACAAGGAAAGCGAGATGGCTAGCCTTTTAAAGTGAATTTGATTTCGATGTAAGACGCATCAAAGGAAAAGAAAAAAAAGTTGCAAATTCTCTACGTTGGAGGACTAATGGACTTTATGAGATAAGTGTTAGCAAAGAAGAAAATGACATCGAACATAGAATAAAATATGCAAGCAGTAATGATGAAAACTACATTAAAACAACAACATAATTGCAAGAAAATGAAGAAAAACAAAACAAAAAAGATTTGAGTTTAGATAAAAATGGACTGCTAAGGTTCAAAAACAGGTTGTATGTACCTAATTCTACTGATGTAAAATCAACAATTCTTGACAAATTTTACAAAAGGCCATATTCTAGTCATCTAGGATACAAGAAAATGATAACAAACTTAAGAAAATTGTTTTATTGGCCTAACATGAAGAGTGAAACAACTGAATATTTAATTAAATGCTTAGATTGTCAACAGGTAAAAGTTAAACATTAGCATCCAGCCGGTCTGCTACAACCTCTACCTATATGGTGCAAACCACCGACCCTCGGGCTGAGATCCACTCAGGATCTTTTCCAAACCTTCACAAGAGTCAAAAGGGACTCTTTTTCTTTGACCATGCAAGAGAACGGATCTCACGAGTTTGCGACTTTTAACACAATGCCACAAATCTCAGCAATAGCCAAGACGCGAAACTATGAATAGGTGTAAGGTATGAACACTCCTCCCTTAGCCCCCCTTTTCAATATCACCACAACCAAGGCCTGGTGTGAGCCCTTTCATGACTCGTGACTTAGAGAGTTGGAGAGTTTTGGACTCTCGACTCCTCCAGTGCCCCAAATGTCGATAACTGAACTGGCGATATGGCAGATGGTGTATGGCCCCTTTATGTTATCTCACTTTACAAATGACCACCCTCTAGGCTAAGTACTATCCCCTCTCGCAACTCGCAACTTCACGAGTTGGAGGGTCGTAAACTATTGCTCTCCCCTTGCGAACCTCCAAAGTAAGATAAGTCAACAGAGTGTTGACTCCTCCCAAGTGACATGTCCACGACAATTATCACCTACTTTCACCTTTTCTGAACGCTACATCAGCGCCACCTGTCACGCGTGACTTTGGTGTTTGGTGTTTCGTAAACTCCACAATCACAACAAAGGTTTATACACCTCGAAACCCTGATACGCAATATGACAGGGGGGGGGGGTTGATCCAACGGTTCTCTTGCTGCTTAGATCGAATGGCCTGGATTTCCCGCCTTATACCTCGCGACTCGGGACTTGGAACAACCCAAGAATTGGTCTTCCTTCCAAACCCACGAACCCTAAAACCCCGAGAAAATATGACAGCTCGAATAAAATGTGATCAACGGCTCTCGTTAATCCTCGACTCCCAGGTGATGGGTTCCTCCTGAGCTTATGGGTGTTGAAAGACACTCAGTCTTAATCCCTCCACTGGTCTATCAGATCCAACGACCCACGAAACTTTGACACTTCTCCTTGAAACGATTCCACCGTCCATTTTCAACTCCACGAGGACTTCTTGCCAATTGACGTGGTGTCCTCCTAAATTGAACTGAACTCCCGCAAGACAATTTTGACCTCTGTCTCCCTTTGAACACTTCAAAGGCTCTATCCCTTCTGAGCTTTCTCCTAGAAGTTCAAGGGTTCCAAAAGGGTCTCTGCGTGCACTCCTTGTGGAAAATTTCAAATAACCTATGGTTATTTTGGACCTTCGACTCTGCGCTCTCTGGAACAACAGTATTTCAATCTTCATCTTGGGTTTGTAAAATCCAAGACCTCACCCAGCCTGCGCACACCTTGCACGGCTCTGTGCCTTGCTAGCACTTCTACCTGTAAAAACACAATTGTATACTTCCTGAAAGTTATGAGATGAAACCCAGAATTTGGTTGACGCACTCCTTGCGGACCCTCCACTGTACTCTTTACAGGAGTTCTCAGAAAGAGAAACAACTGAAACTCATTCTCCCCTTATCCAAAATTAAAACATTCAACATAGAATTCTAGAGCCTGCACACACACATAGCATTGAAAGAAAATGCATACAGAGAATGCAAACAAGCCTATAACATACCATTTAACAGGTGGTTCCAACAACCATAACAAACACATAGATTTGGAATCAAAGCTTTCTTCTATTAATTCCAGTGCTCATGCACATGGTAAATAAAAACAACTAAAAATGCATAAAATTCTCTCTTCTCTTCTATTCTCCTCTGTATCTCTACAACTTATGAATTTTGAATTATGTTGTTACAATGATACAAGGGTTGAGGGTGTCTATCATCTATTTTCCCTCCTAAGCTCCTAAACTGTCTAATCTATCATTTAAATATACCTACTTTCATTAAACACACATAAATTCCTATTACATCCGATGGATAGGAACATACACTCCAAAATCAGTTTGGATCTTCGAGGCATAAATGCAACTGCACTTTCCTCCCATCCATTACATTAATGTTTTAGATTTTGAAATTCACAATGTTTTCACAAAAACGTATTTAATTGCATCTGTGTGTCCAACTGTCTCCTTGGTTTTAGACAGGCACTTGGGCTTTATACGATGCTCCTGCATCATACTCCCTCGCTTGAAAATTTTCATGAACTCCTATTCATGAGCTCTTCCATGGTTTGTCCATGTCTTTGAATTTTTGCTTCATTTTCCCAGCTGACATCTTCAATTGGATGTCCTTTCCACTTGATCAAGTATTCTAAATACTCTTTTCTCCTGGTCTCTCTGCTAATCCTCTTGTCAATTATGCTTTCCATCTGTGGCTTTTCAGCTACAGGCATTTGTTTTGTCCATTGAATCTTTTCTTGTTCATCTTATGATCCTGCTTCTTCACCTCTGTAGGGGTACAAATCTGTGACATTGAATATAGTTGATATTCCGACCCCATCAGGTAATTCAATCTCATATGTGTTTGCCCCAAATTTCCATATGACCTTGCATGGTCCAATTTTTTTCATCTTAAGCTTGTTATACATTCCCCTTGGGAACCTTTCCTTTCTCAAATGTGCAAGAATCAAATCGCCAACTTGAAATTGAAGTTCTCGCCTGTGTTGATCTTCTCTATGCTTGTACTCTTAACTTGAACTCTACAACTGCTCCCTAATTCTGTCGTGGAGCTCCTTCATTCTTTCTACAAAGTCCTCTACACTAGCATTCCTGAATTCATCTTGTTCTGAATCTTTCAACTCATAAACTCCCCTTGGCTGCATTCCATATACAATCTAGAATGGACTCTGCCCTATGCTTCTATTGAGTGAATCATTGTAAGTGAATTCCTCGTGTGGCAGAATGTGATCCCATTGATTGTGGTGTTCAGTCACTAGGCTTCTTAACAAATCTCCCAAGCTCTTGTTCACGACCTCTGTCTATCCATCCGTCTAAGGATGATACGTTGAGATAAAAGACAATTTTGTCCCCAGCTTCTTCCATAAGGTCCTCCAGAAATGTCCCATGAACTTGGTATATCGATCAGAAACAATACTCTTTGGCAAGCCATGAAGTGTGACGACTTCCTTGAAAAATAGGTTCACAATATGAGTTGTGTCGCTGGTTTTCTAGCATGGTATGAAATGTGCCATCTTTGAAAATCTGTCCACCACTACAAAGATTGAATCGTATCCCCTTTGTGTCCTTGGTAGTCCTAACATGACATCCATGCTCACTGCATCCCATGACCTTTCGAGTATGGGTAAGGGCTAGTATAACCCTGCGTTCTACCTCTTTCCCTTCGCGTGCTGGCGAATTCAGCATCTATCCACAAATTTCTTCACATCTGTTCTCATCCCCAACTAGTAATACGATCCATTCAGCTTTGAGAATGTTTTGTCATGACCGAAGGGTCCAACCAATCCTTCGTTGTGCTTCTCCTTCAGAAAATTATCCCTCATGGAGCATTTCAGAATACATAGTTGATTACCTTTGAACAATAATTCATCCTGGATCATGTATTCGGTCCATTGGCTTCTGTCCCTGAGAATTGGATTCTCATACGCCTCATATGCCTCTTTGAAATTTGGATCATCCCAGTACAATACTTTGAGGTTAACAAAACCCAAAGTCTTGACTTTGAATTCCTGCATAAGCAAACATTTCCTACTCAAAGCGTCAACAACTTTGTTAGTAGTTCCAGAAATATGCTTAATCACAAAAGTAAAATTCTGCATGAACTCAACCCATTTAGCATGTTTTTGGTTCAACTTCTCTTGTCGAGTCACAAATTGCAAAGCATGATTATTGTTGTACAAAACGAACTTTTTGGGAACCAAATAGTGCCTCCATTTCTTCAACGCTTGTATGACTACATATAATTTTTTGTCATATGTGGAGTACTTAATCTTTGCTTCATTCAGTTCTTCACTGAAATACATGATCGGCCTGTTGTCTTGAATCAAGACCGCTCCAATGGAAAATCCACTCGCGTCACACCTGACCTGGAATGTCTTGCTAAAATATGGCAAAACCAGAATTGGTTGCTTAGTGATCTTCCTTTTCAACAGGTTGAATCTCTTCTTCGCTTCATCTATCCAGTGAAAATATTTATGCCGCTTCTTCCCCGTATCCATCATCGATGCTCCAATTTCACTAAATTTTTGGATGAATTTCCTGTAGAATCTATCCAACCCATGGAAGCTTCGAACTTCAAATATGCTCTTCGACGATGGCCAATCCTTAATCGCCTTTATCTTCTCTGAGTCCATTTTCAATTCATTTTCAGAGATAACAAAACCCAAATAAATGAGTTATGTCCTCATCAATACCCTCATCACGACAACTAAATGCTTCAAGCGTTCTTCTTCAATTTTGCTGAAGATTAATATATCATCAAGATATAGAATCACATATTTTCCAATGAAGTCCTTCAGAACCTCGTTCATTAACATCATGAAGGTGCTTGGTGCATTCGTCAATCCAAATGGCATGAAAATCCATTCGTATAACCCCTCATTGGTTTCGAATGCTTCCTTCCACTCATCACCTTCCCTCATTCTAATTTGATGGTATCCGCTTTTCAAATCAATCTTTGAAAAATATTTTGCTCCACTAAAGCAATCCATCAAGTCATCCATCCATGGAAAAGGAAACGTGTATATGATGGTAATATTATTGATTTCCCTTGAGTCAATACACATTCTCCATCCCCCATATTTATTTGGGTTGAGCACTGTCAAAACAACGCATGGACTCAAGCTCTCACGAATCAATCCTTTGTCCATCAAATATTGGACCTGTCTCTTAAATTTTTCATTTTCCTATGGCATCAACCGATACTATGCTTTGTTAGGAAAACTGGCTCCAAGTATAAGATCAATGTGATGACTTATACTCCTGATAGGTGGCAACGAACAGGGTAGTTTTTCCATTATTATATCAGCAAATTCTTCCAGCAACTCCTGGATTTCTTTCGGAAAATCATCTATTTTTCGTACTGGTCAAAACAAATTTGGGTTTCCTAACCACAATAAATTGTGTGTCTTCCTTCTTCTTAACCTCCTTAATAAGTTCCTTACCACTCATGAAAAGTACGGTGTTGTTCACCTCTGGTACCACTTCTGTATCCTTAATAGGAAACAACATGTGTGTCCTACCATTTTTTTCTAGAGTGTATGTTTTCTTTTTCCCATCATGCACCACATTTCTATCATATTGCCATGGTCTAGCCAACAATAGATGAAAAACATCCATGGGAATGGCATCACACAAAATATCATCTTTATATCCCCCTATTTTAAATTCAACTAAACATTGTTTAGTGACATTTACCTGATGTCCTTTTTGCAGCCACGAGACTTTATATGGGCTTGGATGTGCAACAGTCTCCAGCTCCAGTTTTTCTACCATTTCCGTAGATACAAGATTGTCTGTACTACTGCTATCCACTATGACCTTGCATACCCTTTCTTTGGTCTTGCAAGCAGTCTGAAACAAATTGTTTCTTTCGGCTAGGTTCTCTAGCTCCTTCTCTGGCTTCAAGAGAACTTTCCTCATCATCAAATATCTTCTGCCCTCGGCGTCTTCTGACTCAACATTCCATCCTTGAGCTTTGGCAATGTGATTTTCACCACCTTTCTTCCTATCTGGACACTCATAGGATTTATGTCCAATTTTTCCACGGACAAAGCATTTCACTTCGCCTCCTCTGCCTCTTCCTCTTCCTCTGGATCGAGGAAAATTATTTCTATCATCATATTGCCTCCCCTATGAGCTTCCTCCTCTCTTAGACTGATTTTGTGGTTTCTTCCCCTCTTCTTTAGGCTTATGATTTATGTCTTGGGTAATTGTCTTACCTCTGCTTTGACTTCTGGCTCGGCCTCTTTGACCTTGCTTTCGGCTTAGCTTCTCTTCAGCTTTCAGAGCCATCTGATAAGCATCTTCTATGGTTCGGATGGTCATCATGTTCATCTCATCCTAAATGTCATATCGTATACCATTCATATATATGGAAACTTTCTCATCATTACTTTCTTGATGACCTACTCTAATGCTTATCCTATAGAACTCTTCGGTGTATTCTTTCATCGTCATCAGCTTCTACCTAAAATTTTGCATCCTCTGAAACAAACTGATTTGATAATATCCGGGTATGAATTTGTCCTTCATTTTTGTGACCATTCTGTCCTAGCTCTTAATTTTCTGCTTTCCCTTGCAATGCCTACCATCCTGCAGTTCATCCCACCATAGTGTTGCGTGCCCTTTAGGTCTGGTAACGACATGTTTAAATTTGTTTTCTTTTTCAGCATCCTCATAGTCAAAGTATTTGTCTAGAGCCCTAATCCAATCTAAAAGCTCTTCAACATCTAGGTTGCCTTCGTACATTGGAATGTCCATTTTTGACCTGGCACCTATTCTTGCAACAACTCTGAATAAGCGTTCTTCTGTAGCATCTTCAACTTCAATTTCTTCTCCTTCGTTTATAGCATCTGTTAAGAACCAAATATCAATATAGCATAGAAAAACCTCAGAAAAAGTACTCAACGCCTTGAAAAAGAGATAATTTCAGATAATAAGCCTCTTCGAGGGGGAAACCTCCTTTTACCCCACTTAAATGTTCAAGTACAAG
>ML791861.1:338422-360035 GCA_009831015.1 Picea engelmannii
TAACATACCATTTAATAGGTGGTTCCAACAACCATAACAAACACATAGATTTGGAATCAAAGCTTTCTTCTATTAATTCCAGTGCTCCTGTACATGGTAAATAACAACAACTAAAAATGCATAAAATTATATGTTCTCTTCTATTCTCCTTTGCAGCTCTACAACTTACAAATTCTGAATTATGTTGTTGCAATGATACAAGGGTTGAGGGTGTCTATCGTCTGTTTTCCATCCTAAGCTCCTAAACTATCTAATCTATCATTTAAATCTAACTACTTGCATTAAACACACATAAATTCCTATTACATCTGACAGATAGGAACATATGCTCCAAAATCAGTTTGGATCTTCAAGGCATAAATGCAACTGCACTTTCCTCCATCCATTATATTAATGTTTCAGATTTTGAAATTCACAACGTTTTCACAAAAACGTATTTAATTGCATATGCGCGTCCAACTGTCTCCTTTGTTTTAGGCATGCACTTGGGCTTTATACGATGCTCCTACATCACTATATCAGAATGGAAGTGGGATATTATCTCATTAGACTTCATCACGGGTTTTTCTAACACTCAAAAGTGAAATGACTCGATTATGGTAGTGATTGATAAACTTAGCAAATCTGCACATTTTATACCTGTGAAATCTACTTATAAAGAAATTAATATTGTTGAATTTTTTATGAAAGAAATATTTAGATTGCATGGAATTCCTAATATGGAAATCTCTGATAGAGATTTCAAATTTACATCAAATTTTTGGAATGAATTGTTTGCAGGATTGGATACTAACCTGAATTTCAACACAAGCTAACATCCACAAATGGATGGGAAAACCGAATGAACGAATCAGATTGTATAAGACGGGTTACGAATTCATGTGAGAACAAAACCAACTAAGTGGGAGGAGTACCTACACTTTGTTGAATTTTCTTACAAGAAAGGGTATCAGACATCAACCAAGATGAGTCCCTTCGAAGCATTATACGGAAGGAAATGCACAAACCCGATTACCTAGGATAATCCAGTTGACAGGATTATGATGGGACCGTAAATTCTTTAGGAAATGGAGAAAATGGTAAAAAGGGTACACATAAATTAAAGGAGGCCTAAGAACGATAGAAAAGATACGCAGATTTAAAAAGGAGACAGCAGGAATTTCCAATTGGGGACCACGTGTATCTGAAAGTCAAAGAAAGGAGGAGCTCTCTAAATCTAGGAAATTGTTCAAAGTTAGTGCCCAGGTTTTGTGGCCCCTTCGATATTTTAACTCGAATCAGACCCATGGCATACCAACTAGCACTTCTTGCAAACTTAAAAGTTCATAATGTTTTTCATGTTTCCTTATTAAAAAGGTATATTCATGATCCTACTCACATCATTGATTGGGACATGGTGCAGGTGGAACCAAAAGGAGAGTTCCAAGAAGAACCACTATGCATTCTGGATAGGAAAGAAATAGTACTACGGAACAAAGCCATTACCATGGTAAAAGTGCAATGGAAGCACTTTATCCCTGAGGAGGCCACTTGGGAATTGGAGGAAGATATGCAGAAATATTATCCAACCCCATTCCAAGAGAGGAATGAACACTAAGGACAATGTTGTACTTAATGGGGGGAGAATGTAATATCCTCAAATTTTAGAATATTAGATTCTAAATGAACTTTGAAATAAATTTATGTTTTTGGAAAATTCAGATTTGGAAATTATTTTCCATTTGTGGAAAATACGAATTTGGAATTTTTATTGTTGTAATTAATTATTTTATGACTATTGGAAAAATATTTGACTTTCCCAACTAACCTCTTTTATTTTGACACATGTGAAAGCCAAACTTTTAATAAGTTAAATGTTGGAAGACAAATGGAACAACCAGGTTAAAAATAGCTGACCATGACTCCAAGAGTGGGGAATAGGTTTGAGTTACCTCAAGGATGATTTTTACAAGTGGAAAATGTGGAATTTGTCCACTAACAACCCCTAAAAATCAGGTATTTGTAAAGCTATGAATTTCCCAATGAAGGAAGGAAATAACTAGGCACAAGGATGCATATAAAAACAACATATGGAGGAGGCAGGACGTTGCTTAGTATGTTGGGGAAAATAAATTGTTTGTGGTTATGAGCATTGTTAGTGTGAGGCAAAGGAATTTTTCCTCTGTAGTATGTTGGGGAAAATAAAGTATTTGTTTTTATGATCAGTATTAATGTGAGGCAAAGGAATTTTTGATTTGTAGTATGTTGGGGAAAATAAACTATTTGTTGTTATGAGCATTGTGAGTGTGAGGAAAAGGAATTTATTATCTGTAGTATGGTGGGGAAAAGAAACTATTTGATTTTATGAGCATTGTTAGTGTGAGGAAAAAGAATTTTTGATCGGTGGATGGTGACTATAGCTAAGGAGGATCATTCAGTTTTCCCTTATGGACTCATGGTCAGGCTAGGGGGTGAACATGGCAAGTGAACTTGTATGTTTTGTTCTATGGTTGGGTGAAACGTGGTTGTTCCATTTTTTTATCACCAGAATTCACCTCTGGATTGTGGCAGAGGTAAGCCTAGTACCCATTAGGTTATATGTCACAGTTAATGGATTTAAAGAGGTCAAATGGGGAAGACTCAAGAGAATATCATTTTAACTCATAAAACTAGGGCGATATGCACAAGCAAATAAGGTATTGATCAACTTCAGCCAGTAAGTTGTAGTAAGGGTGAGTAGGAGGAAGAAATTAAGGAGAAGGTAAAGGTCTTCTCTGGACATCAGGTCTTCTAGCATGCCTAAGGAGGAAAAACTCTAAAAACAAGATCCTCTTGAATTAGGGGTTTCAAGAAAGTGAAAACTCTATAACTTCACTGCAATCAAACATCCATTACAACAAAGTCACCAAAATCCATGTGAATCATTCAATCATGAACATTCAGTATCAGATGCAAATAAGATGGAAATAGAAGTTGACTTTAATTAAACAAGAAGTCTCAAATCAAGTTACATAACCAGAGAACTAGAGCTTCATTAAAACATTACAATATTGGATCTTAGCTCAACCATTGACCTTAACAAAATATCAAAACTGAGTATATATACTCAAAACTTATTCAACTACCAGGAGCGTGATAGAACCCCTGCATTCAAAAATTACAGTCGGTGCCTGCTCCGTCAGACTGCGCGGGCATTCTTCTGTCAGATGCGAGCTAAAATTAGTATGGGTTTTGCAGGAAAATATTATCATAGGAGTACCATGGGCTAACGGTTCAGTCCCCATGGATGAAACTTCCATACCTTCCATTTATGGAGTGACCCGAGGTTTCAACCACCACTCCTTTTTTGATTAAATTCCTTCATCGGTATCAGGATGGCACTTAATGCCCAGGGATATACCATGCATTGTTAGAGGCCTTTCTAGTCAACCCAACACCTTGAAACCATGATGGTCTCGTTCTTTAACTCATATAGACATCTTCGGTTTTTGGTGCAGGTCTCATGAAATTCACACTCTTTCCCGCGTGCTCCCAAAGCTCCTGGTGTCAACTTCTCCTTCACTACATTTGTCCTGCATGCGACCTCGGGCCATGACCATGGGCCCAACTCCTGGGTGCATCGCAATTTTTCATTTCGGGGGTCTTCACATCTCTTGAATTCACTCTCCTGATACCCAATATTACGAAATTTCCCTTCTTCATATCGATGGTCAGATGTTATATGCATCCAATGACCACGATTTCTCCCAAAACACCCAAAATTCACTTCCGCGAACAATCATATCAGCTGCCACTTGTCCCTATAAGATCCATAATCTATATCTAATCTTCATCATATCAGGATTTCGCATCTTGGAAAGCTAAAACTCTACTCACCTCCCTTCTCCCGATTCCCAAATCTCTGACTTCACCAAAATCATATCAATGGTCCACGACTTTGCTTGATCGAACGGCTCAGATCAACTAGCAATTTCACATTTTGCGAGTCCTCACAACTCTTCCCTTATACTTTTCTGACTCGTGAAATCGTTGATTCTGCGCCATGTTCCCTTCGGAATTGAACAGTCCATATCATTTCTCGATTTTTCACTTTTCGAGTCCTTACGACTTTTCCTTGGACTTTTCCGACTCACGAAACCGCAAAATCGTTGATCCTGCACCATGTGCCCCTTTGAATTGGATGACTACTATTGATTTCGAGTTTCGAGAGTTCAGATATTTTACGAACAACATTAAAAACATTTCGAACACCTCATTCACATGACTAATTTTCACCATTGATCTTTCTTGATGAGATCTATGACCCATATTAAATCTTTGCTCAAAATTTGATCTTGGGCCTTTTCTCTGGCACTAAATTTTGAGCAACTTTAAACCTCCTGAAAGAAATCACGTTGCCGATCGATTCACCTGATGGATCTACATCATTGAAGTTGATCTCACCCTTCTACTTGTGCTTCAAGCCTGAAATGGACTGTTCTGGACACCATGCTTTGATGCTTCTTTTGCAGACCACGAACTTGGACAACCTGTTTCCCTCGACAACTATATGTGATAACACATTTGTATTCTAGCATTAGGTTTCAGATATGTATCTCAACTTGTCTTGTTTGTCAATGTTATATTTATGGTTATCATTTGTTAGGAATATGATTGAGTGTGTATATATAAGTGAAATCAATTCTTAAGGGACTATATGATCATGTTTCCTATGGCTTATCATAGTTAAATAATACTGGAAATATTGGTTGTTTGAGATATAATGGTGGTATATATATATATATATATGCTCATACATAAAGAAATGGTAGAACTATTGTTATGTTCCTAGTGACCATTAGATTATATATATATTGAATTGCTATTCAAATATGTACATAACAATCACTGTAGAGAAATGGTGCAATAARGAATAAACTTAAACAGGTGCTTATCAATTTGATAACATGTAAAAATAGATAAAAGGATAACAGTATGAATATATCCTTTATATTATCTATTACCATAGAAAGATAGTGATTAAGTAGACTAAAAGTGTATTTTGAAAGTAGTTGTCACTTTCAAATGAATCTTGTTCAAAGTATTACAATTGGAGTACTATAGACCAAAAACTCAACAACCTCTTATTGTAAACAAAGTTCTAAGAAAGTATACACAGAATTTTGTATGTAACCAAAGTCAATGCACGCATAGACCGGTCAAGGAAGGACATGGAACTTAAATAACTTTCGAGGTAAGATGCTTCCTTCATCTGATTACACCAACTTGCATAACCTGCAAATGAAGAAAAATGAGGATTAACCCCTAAGTACTTCCAACTTCACGACTTCGACGAAGTTTATGTGTGATAGATTCGAAAGAGTCGAAGCTCGAAGTTCAAGAGTCCCAAAGAGGATATACATCGTAGATCTATGGGTGGAAGTCTTACCGTTGGATTTGGTCAAGGATGGATTAGAACCATAGGGTTAAGCCAAGAGCGAAAGGTAAGAAATCTTGAGATTTCGGCATTTGGGAGAAAAGAGATATGCTAAGGTGAAATCTCCCAAAGCCCAAAGTCCCGAAGTGATGTGGCTTGTTGATGTCACTAGGGATGAGGTGGACACATGGGACATGTTCCCCATGTTAGTGAGTTAAGAACCTTGGTAAGATAGAAATGTAGTTAGAACTTGACATTTGTCAGATGCCTGATTGGGCCACGTGTTGGCTTCATGTGTCTTTCCACGTGGTGCTTCGGGTGGTGGCACAAGGTAGTTAAACTTGGTGAAGAAGTTAGCTATACTAGGGTTTTTTTACCTTTGATCACTATCTATCAAGATCGATGGCCAGGAGGCATTGCGTAGATTGAATTTGAACGAAAAATAATTCTACAAGGAGGTCCCGCAATCCAAATCACGGTTTCCCAGAAGGAGTATGTGTCAGCGTGGAGAGAATTGCGAAATGATCGACAGGTTACTCCAAAACCGCCAACCCATGTCCCTGCAATTTGAAAAGTACTAGAGTTGATGTGACTCTTTCAGTGTTTATTAGTTCAAGCATAGAGACTGTGGGCCCCATTGGACGCATGGTGCCTGATCCCAAGGTTCAGAGACTTGGTACTCCAAAGGAATTGTGTTGCAGTTGCGTTGATTCAAGAACTCCCGGAAGCTGAAGTTAACCTCGATCGTTGATCGAGAAAAGGTACATGGAAACTTATACCACAATCCAAAGACTAAGCACTCTACAATGTTGGAGAGTATGGACAACCCCAATCTTCCAAAGCCCAGAGTTCTGTAATAAATGCCAACCATCGGTTATTGAGGAAGCCATGGACCGTTTCTTCACCCCACTTCACGAAGTTCTCCAATTCGGTGTTTGGGAGAAATAAGGCAGGAATTAGAAAGAGCTTCTGAAACCGAAGTTCCAGAGCCCCGAAGCTATCAAGGCTCTGGATAAGAACCTATTTGATAGAACCAGGTCATAACCCACAGTCAAATGCAATTTAGGGATGAAGAAAAATGGCTAGTGCCTGAAAAAATCGTTAATAGTTAGGGAGAGATTACCATTGTTAGGAATAGGTTTATGTTTGTGACGCTAGAACAAAACAATATGTTGTGTATAAATATATGTTCATTACACTTTACTAAATTCATATGACGTTATGGTATCCATATAAAAGTATATATGTTAAATGATATATATATGTTATGGATAGTGTTAGTGTTACGGTATCCATATGATCGTTTATATGGTAAACAATATATATATATATATATATATATATATTGATGTGGATAGAGTTAGTGTTGTGGTATCCACATGATAGTCAATATGGTAAACAATGTATATCGTTAAGTTTAGTGTTAATGTTATGGATAGACTATATGATAGGATATAGTCTATAGTCTATTACGCGATGTATTATGAATAGCATGACTTGACGTAGAAATGGTGGTTATTCTAAGGGATATGATAGCCCTGGTTGTAAATTTCTTTAATACAAATAAGTGTATGATTCTTATCCAATAACGACGATAAATATCCTATGAATACAATAAAGGAATAAATATATGTTTAATGGATTATCTCTGTGTCACAATCAAATGGTGGAGAGTCAAGGAACTTCAATGTCCCCTAACAATTTTTTTTCTATTTCATAAATTTGGGATGCATTACACCAAGGAGGTCCATTGATTCCATCAACATCCTCAATATGTCAAGTTCACTGCACACTCAGGAGAAAACTATCAATATCACCTCTCTATACATAAATAACATAACATCATAATCCAACGACATCATCATCATAATCCATAAGAGAAACAAAGAACCATATACAAAACTGGATCAATTACACGCAAGTGTCCTCAAAGAATAAGTCTAATCATGAGCATGCAAGAGACGGATGTTCCAATACATGTCATCCCATTATCACGATCTTCCTTTACATTATTTTGATCAAAGGTGTCCCACCAATTGCACTTAAAATTAAGACATTGGAAAGAAGAGAGTTCCACTTGAATGATCTCTTGTATATTTCCGACATAACCTAACTTCCATTGTATGGTGTTTTGATCGCGGTGGCTAGCACGACTAGATTTGTCAAAATTGACTTCCACACCACCGTCGTGTATCATGTGTCCATCATTGACATCCTATTTTATACAATTAAGTCAATATGCCCACATAGATGGGAACAAATACAACTATAAAAAATGATCAAATCACAATGTCCATATGTGTCTAATAACCTGACCATTAAAATATAAAATAATACAGATGTACCTGCAATTCAAATGTGCATTACGAAGTTAAAAATTATGTAAAAAAAAATATTATTACCGAGTTTCAACAACCAATCCCTACGTCTAGTGCATCCTCTTCTTCATGTGGATAATGACCGGATGCACCATATTTCTCTCTGACTTGGTCAGCAACCTGACTGTTGGGGCATATAATTGGAATATTTTCTTTCAAATGATCAGGATAAGGCATGATTCTACTATTCAATTGTCTGACTTATTTCCTGTCACTTTCCCATTTCCTCCTCTTTTGTTCATACAATGCAACCCACGACTGTGTTTCCTCTAAATTTTAAAGAATGAATTTATTGATGGCATCAATTTCTGAATTCGTTGATGCATTTATGAAATAATACCAAGATATAGTACATATGATATCATGAAAGCATACATTATGAAGTTTAGTGTGAATAGTTATTGTGTAGAAATTTGACAAATGATATGTCACTTAGTATTTATCAAGCACTTTTTTTCATTCATTTTGAGAAGCTCCCCTTCTCTTAGGTCTTCATCCCTTTCGTCGTCCCAAATCACTGCACCAGGTGTGTTTTCAATCTGCTTGATTTACTCACTGGAATAATAGAAATACTCATATGATATGTACCCCTCTTCCATTGACTCCTTGGGTTTTTCCCTTTGACAAAAAAATCCTTTCAATTTCTTCATGTACCTCTCTAAAAAAAACATACAATGACAAGAGACCACCCCAACTAATTCAACCTCATCTACTAGGTGAATTAGAAGATGAGCTTGCAAGTCCATGAAAGTTGGCAATAGTTCTTTCTCAAACATACAAATAATCTCAACTATCTCTTTACGCCACCATGGAATGTTATCCATATGAATCTTCTTTGGTGTGATCTAATGTACAAATGCAAATAATTTAGATATGAAATTCCTTAGGTCATGGTGGAAGTCATGGTTCAAAAACCCATGCATGTGCAAAGGATAATGACACTACAAAGTAAACACATAAAAAATAAATTATGTTTTATCCCATGGCATAAAAATAAAAATTACAAATAATTAAATCATATTTTCGACATACATCGCACCATTAGAAGGTTCAAATGGTAATGTTATTTCAACCCTGACAAATGGTATTGATGCACAATGAAGTAATGTCATAGGGAAGAACCATATAAATAAGGAACCTTCACAACCAATATAACTTCCTTTGCCAAAGAAAAATCTTCTTTCCTTAAAATCCATAGAACATCACCTTCTTTGAAAGACCAAGAGGAACCAAATCTCCTCTACTTTCTTGTCTTGGACAATGTTTCTTTTTAGTTTTTGAAGAAATAATATCTCTCCTCACATCCAATGTATCACTTTCTTTCAATGATATGTTCCTCCATAAAGAAGATGAAATGTTTTTAAATATATGCATGGGATCTAGTAAGTGGGAAATCTTAATATGGTCCCAATAGAGGAACTCATAAAATATAGATTTAATTTTCATCCCAATGCGAAATTTCTCAACATAGATGTCGAAGAATTCTAGATCATCAAACATAGGCCCCCAATCTGAACCGAACATTTTTGTAATCTCTCTCTCATATTCTCTAAGCCATTATGTTGGTGTCATTATTGCATTCCTTTGGGTTCTTTCTGGTTTACCATTGAAAGAGGATGTTGCTCTTCTATAAGGGTGTTCTTCTCGGAGGAATACCCTAGAGAATTTGTAGATTGGACTTCATAGGTGGTTGAACCACCTATCCTTCAGAGAAGTTCCACAACATTTACATCCATGATATCCTTTAGTTACAAGACCTGTCAAATTATTTTATACATAACACATTATCGTTTAAGAATAGAATGTCAATCACAATGAATTAAATATGAAAATATATATTGTTACGTATATAAAAAAATCAATAAACATGTTAATTACCAAAGAAAACTTTTAATCCTAGATAATCATGTGTGGTGTAAGAACATATGGCACACAACATAAAAATCCTCTATGTTGTGATGGGTCTTGATACATCGTATACATCTATCCCTTCCCATAGATCCTTCAATTCATCTATCAATGGTTGTAGGTAGACATCCATATTATTCACTTGTCTTCTATTAGGGAATATAAGAGCCAACATAAGATATTCATTCTTCATGGACATTGACCATGGGGGGATATTTTTATTAATCACTACTACAGGCCAAACAAAATAGTTTGTGTTTTGGAGGGAATATGGATTCACATCATCCATTTCTATGTTGAGTCATAGATTTCATACTTCATCCTTGAATTTTTCTGGCCATGTATTCTCTATATGCTTCATGGCTATTTATTATGTTTGGATTCTTTGCAATTAACGAGAAAAATGTTATCACTAGGAAGAATATTATCTTTGAATATGCTGCAGTTAGTGGGAAATAGAAATATACAAGGTCATTTAGCATTTATAAAAGAAACCATCTATAATGTTGATTGTGTGAAAATATTTATCATAATTAATATAAAGAACTTGTTGTTCAATTACCTCAATATTGTTGAGAAACATGTGTTTGATATGTCAAACTTTTCTTTCACGTTTTACAGTAACATTGTTGTCCCAATCTAGGTAGACTTTGACTAGGCACTAGGTCCAAAGAGAGGGGTGATGGAAGCGTATTTTAGGATTTCAAAAATGGTATCAGAAATATGATCATCATTCCCTAGCTCATCGTTATGGAATGTGTCTAAAAACATTGTCTCCATGGAAGTCGTGTCTTGTAAGTAATCATCCATACCAACCTCTGTTTGATTGTCTCCTTTGCCAACTTCTGAAGAACTACTATTGTAGTCATTCCTAATTGGTGAATCTAGACATAGTGTCAAATGAATAGGTGGTTGATTCAACCATGTTTGGTACACTTCCTCTCCAATTTTGTGTTTTCATTGTAGCCTTCTCTCATGTCGACATTTTTTTGGGGTGCAACAGAAGATGGTAGGTAGATTGCTCATCATTAGAAGAATCTTAATTTCAAAAATATTGAACATTAGTACATTGATGATATTAGTAAGCACAATGCAATAATTTGTTTGTTCAAATTACATTATACCAAACAATTATTACCATCATGGAGCTATGATTGTGGTTGGAAGATGGAATGTCACAATTGGCAGAGTAAAGTCACTGTACATTTTCATCTACCAACTGTTTCGGTATGTTTCTTCTGATAAGACCTTCCAACGTTTTTGAACCAACACTAGAATATTTTCTACATATGAACTTGATTTTGAATCGGGATCCTACAAATTTGGATACATTTTTATTTATATTGACATGGATAAAAAACATTCAATAAGATAATCGAAACATAAATAAAATAAGTTAAACTTATTTGATATGCAAAGGGAGAACTCTTTGATGGACTTTGAGCAATATGGAATGGGATGGAATTTGAATAATTTTCCATTTGATCATATAATAAGGTTTTCTCCGTGCATTTCAACAAAATGAGAAATTAATTTTCCTATACATATCTAAAATAAATTTCGACAACCATACCACAATCTGAGTTTGAATATAGTTTTGAAACCATTAGATCTAATGAGTTTGTTTTTTATATATAAGTGTTTGGCATGTGATGCAAAGGGACCACATATTTCATTCCATCCCAAACGTAGATAGCTCTCTGTCTTTTTTATTTTTATTTTTTTAACAGTTTCCGATTTGACGTTTTTTTAAAAACCGTTTTCTGATTTTTGAATGTGTCATTTCGATAGAAATGTACTTGTGTGTTTATGTATAAGGAATGCACCGATAAAGCCAACAATCTTTTTTTAATTTAAAAAATATGGTGCATAAAAAAATATCGTCGATGTTTTCTCATCTAAGCAACATAAAAAAATGTTATCACATAATTTAAAAAAAAAATCTTCTCACCAGTGTGTAATTTTTCTATGGTTTTTTTTTTATGAATGTTTATTCTTGTTTTTTTTTATCTACTATAGTCTCTTTGATGTATTCTATATATATCACATTATTGTAATTCACAATATTTTTAAAATGAAATTAAATTGTTTGGTTTGTTTTGTTGTATGGAAATCCTCGGTGCGTTTTATGAAATAAACACACCAATTCTTTGTATCTAAAAAGCACACTGGTTACAACGATTTTTTTTCGCTGAAAATTTATGTGATTTATTTATAAAATATATTTAATAATTCCTATATTGAATGGTACAATTTATATATTGATAAAATTATGGACGAGAAGATTTCAAATAAGAAACGTTTTGGTCGACACAATGATGACACATCTGGAAAAAAAAAAAAATAGTTTCTTTGTAAATTCTATACAAAATTAATATGGTTGAACAATATGTAAGTTTAAGTAATATGTATTGGTTAATGTGTGTCATGCAGGGCCAAACAATGAAGAAGCTCGATAACATTACTTCTAATCTAAGTGCAGAAGAGAGTAAAATATTGATGGAAAATTGCATAGGGATGAATCATGTGAATGAAAACATACTATTCAATATGTTTTTTTTTTAATTTTCATTATTAATATACTTAGGAATATTAGGTGACATGTTTCAAACAATCTATTAATTCTCATATGTTTAATTTTCTACAACCACCAACAACAAGGGAACAAAATGTCATCATAACAAAACAAAATTAATTAATATAGAAGATGTAAACGATGATGAATTGGTCCTTAGCTCATCTGGAGTGGTTTTGGAGATTAATCAAAAGAGAAAAAACGTTTACAGTTGTATGAGAGATATAGTGGAATGAACATATAGACATACTATAGGAAGCATTTCCAAAGCAATGGTCAATGAGACATGTCAAACTTGCAATAACAAAAGCATACAACAAAAAAATTCATTCAAAAAGTAATATTCCTAAAAACAGTTTTTTAGAATATATATATATATATATATATATATATATATATATATATATATATATATATATATATATATATATATATATATTACAAAGTATTCATTTGTTAATATATCAATTTTGTGATATTTAGTTTTCATACATCAATATAAAAATACTTTATTCTCATGTTATTTTTTCAGGAAAATTATGAAAATATTACAAGACCAACGAGCTCATATCCAAAATATCTCAATGGGAATGTCCAAAAAAGTGTATAAGGCGTTGGTCAAAGAATTGGACATGGTTTCATCGTAGGAGGATCTATCTCAACAACTACATGATTCAAATGTATGTAATCATTGAATGTTTCTATTAGGTACAAATAATTAATTAAACATTAAATATTAATTTTCAAATATTCTCTTACATAAAAGAAAATAAAACGGAACTCATTATGCACATAAAACAAGACGACAAGGAAGAAAATGGTTGATAGCAAAGTTTGTGAATAATTGTTATTTCCTTATAACAACTTAAGCTTGTTTTTTCGTATATTTTAAGTTTCTTTACAACAACCATCCTTGAATGTCTTCAAACATGTGCTAACATACAAAGAAGAGCCATCAAAAAATTGATTGACATTGGGATTGATTGAGCCATTAATTAAAGGTTGTGAGTATATGTTGGCATATCAAAAATTGATTGTGGAATTTGTAAGTATAATCTATGTTGTTTTACTTCTCTCATTTTATAATTAACGAAAAAAATAGTACTTTATATTAAATATATGATTTATTATGGGGTATAAAACTTGCAGGAAACAAAGTATGGAACTGAGCCAACAGAAGAATTGTTGAAACAAGGCATGATATTTTATTTTGAGCACTTGTGTATGATTCATGAGTCAATTCTTGCTTTGGAGGTACGTCGCTTTTCAATTTACATTCATGTATATTATTTATTTCAATTTTAATTATTTTCACCAATGTAGATAGACGCGTTACCATTTATTTTTATGTTTGTAGATGGAACTTGAAGAAGAACAAAATAATTGAGACAATAAACCAAACATTCAGCAAAATAACCCAAGGCATGGAAGTAGCTCGAGCACTAACAATAGTTCCAGTGAAGAATGATGACCAATATATTTGGATATCAATGAAAGCTACAATTGTATTTTTTTGAAATAATTGTGTGTGAAAATCAGACCTTTTTGTTCAATGTAATGGACATAGTGTCCCAATTGAAAGAAAAGGGATTACCGATAAGTGTCCCATTTTATATGACAAAGACCATATTATTCACATAACAAAATATGTTTTAGTTTATTCTATTGTGTTGTCCAATGTCACTGTGAAATGTTACATCACTGATTAAATATATGGATGGCTAAATATTATAATGAAGAGATGCAGAATGTGATGATATAACAAATTAATCCAAACATCGTGTCCAAATTGGGTAATCAAAATATAATATATATGTAATTTGTTTTTATAAATAATGGAATTAAAAAATAATAATAATTGCACTATCACATGTCAATGTTTATTAGTGTATTTTAATTATTAATCTCATCGGTGCGTTTAATATTAAAACTCATCGGTGTTTCATATGAAATGTGCACCAGTGCTTTTATGTAATCAATTAGCACTGGTTTCAATATCAATTTAATACCACAAAATTATATTAAAAATTTGGCCATCAATGTGTTAATCTTATACAAAGCACCGATGCGTATGTGTTATTGATACGAACCAACGCTATTGTGTTATTGATAAGCATTAAGGCTTATTTGTTATTGCAGAGCACAGGTGCTTTCAATTTTTAATGCACCCGGCCATTTTTCCATGTAATGCACCGATGCATATTATTTTATATAGCATCAGTGTCTTCTTATTAATAAAACACGATGTGTTCTATGAAGAATGCCCTCATGCTTAATTATTTTTAAATCCACTGATGCATTTTAATGTTAAAGCCCCGATGTTTATAAGAGAAGTGCCTCGGTGCTTAAATATTTCACTACCCTGGTGCTTTCATTTTTTACTTCCCTAGTGATTTCATATTTTACTGCCCCAGTGCTTGACGTTAAGTGTACATCACTGGTGTTGTAGGTTTATGTACACATCGATGCTTGCACCTTATACAAACACACCAATTTTTAAATATCTACTAACATCTCGGGTTGCCCAGATTTTTTTAGTTATAATCAACTTCAGTTATAGTATCCGCAAAAACATCCTCTATCGAAAACAAATGTTGTAGCGGAGATTGTTTTGACAATTTTTGCCAATTTTGTAACACTAGAAACCTTCTCTAAAAGGCATTTTCCTTGTATTTACCCATTCAAGTTGGTCCTCCTTTATAGAACCTTACCTAAACCTTTCATATCATATCTTCCCCAAACCAAGTTATATATATGTAAATAGGGGCGAAAAAGGGTTTACTTTTCAGGACCTTCAGCATAGTGATTGATTTCCTTTTGTTTTGATTACATTCTACTCTCATGCCTATAAGCTCCTCTTCTTCCCTATTGAGTACCAAAAGAAGATATGGAAGAATAAATATTTTTTTTCCCGTAGAATGAATAAAGCGTTGTTAAGGGATTTCTAGAGTTAGTTACAGGAGGTTAGGTGCAAACATATGGAAGTCCAAGCAGTGAAAGCAAGTGACACAATAGGGATTTCTTCTGGAAATTCTTATGTCGACATTGTTAATCCAATACCGTCATAGAGAATAGAGGCATCGAAGACGTCATGAGGAATTGTGTATATGAGGTATGTTGGTTTCTCCTATAATGGAAATGACTTATTCATAATTATATCCTGACAACTATACATACATACAGAAAATAGAATATATGCATCTTGACTTCAAATTTTTTTCTGTTAAATATATGCATCTTAGCTTTGAAATTTTTTATCTTCTTAAAGAAGAAATTTTTTATCCTCCTATTGTGAATCCCTCTGATAAATGGCATGATAAGGATGAACACATTTTCCTCCACTATCCAAAAGTTAGGCCATAGACGTACGCTTGTTGTATGGCCTTCAACGCCAGAGTTACTGGTATAAGAGCGTGCAGAGTCTGCCTCAGGAATGTGCTCCATATTTTTTAGCATGGTGTTAGCAATATTTCTTGTAAGGGGGTTAGAATGCAAAAGAATGGGTTAAAACCCACTTGTCCTAATTTTAGAACGCAAATGCGCCTGTGGTAAGAGGCAAGCAAGTCTGAGCGGCAGCGATTTGCGCACTCGGATCAACGGTGCATATGGGATTCCAGACCCCCCCCCGCCTTTCTACCTTTAAGCGGAGGGGGGGGGTCCGGAATTAGGGGCGCATCTCTTCAACGGTCCAGATCGGTGCGCCTGGATCAACGACGATAAGAGAAATTTCGGACCCCCCTGCCTTTCTACCTTTAAGCGGAGGGGGGGGGTCTGGAATCGGGGGCGCAGCTTTCCGACGGTTGAGATCATAGTGCCCGGATCAACAGTGCTCGCGCGACCCCATCATTCCCAGCTGCTCTGTGTTTAGCCAGCTTGGACCCTTCTCCCATCATGTCATCTTCCAGAACCACCATTCTCCTGCTGCCGTGTGTCATCCATCCACCTCCCCTCTTTGGTCCGCACGGTCCTCCTTCCTTCTCATCATCCACTCGTCACTTGCCATGTGTCCCGCTCCTTTCCACGTCAGCCTCTCGCCAAAGAGCAAGTCCATTATCTCTCATCTTCCCCCCTTTCCCCCTATTGTCTTCCGCCAGGTGCCCTCCTCTGTCGCTCTCCTCACACCTCGCCACTTCCTTCATGCCCTCATGATCTGGCGCCACCACTCTTGTCATGCGCCCCATCCTTTGCGCTGGCCTCCACGCTCATTCGCCAAGCCAGTCAGTTATTCCAGGTGGCAGCGCGAGAGGCCCTCCATGTCCCAAAGATGCCAAGTTGGCCAGGCCATCCTCAATCCCGATGAAGCAGTTATTGAAGCGGTTGGTGGTGGTTAGACATCACCTCCGCCATAATGGGAAAGGACGGCAATGAATTAAAGGCATGTCGATTCGCCATTGGAACTGTCAAAGAGTTAGATTGCATCTGACATAAGTTGCACGATCTCTCAGAGTTTGACTGTCAGAAAGCCATGCAGACGCAAAGCCTTTAATGCAGTGTCTTGATTTCGCTGCGGTTGTTGTTCTGAGTATATGAAGGCGTTTTTTCCAATTTTTGTATCTATCGATGGTAGAGCTGAGCTCCCGACTATAAAGTTTCAGCAGATATTCTGGTTCTCTGGGTTGTGTATTTGTGTTTGAGATTTCTTGTTTTATGACAAACAGTTCTCCTTTTCCGTCTATGTTTTCGTCTAATATCAGAGAGTTCATGATAAAGGATTTGTTGTGGCATTATTGTATTCTCTGGTCTTTTGTGTTTGAATGTAAGAGGATCTTGCATTCGAATGCTTTCTCCTTCAGTCTGTCACAAACCTGATGTTTATGATGGACCTTCACACTTTTCTCATGCAAGTCTTCCCCCTACTCACCCTTACTACAACTCACTGTTTGAATTTTATCTAAGACCTCACTCACCCGTGCATGCCTGGCCTAGTTTCTGAGTTGAGACGACTGTTCTGAGTTTGCTTCCATTTGATCACCCCTTTCAAACAAATCGTGATATTAAACTGATGGGTGTCAAGCTCTGCTCCTGCAAGCAATCCAGGAGTGACTTCTGACGCTAACATTTCTGGCGCCGTTGCCGGGGACGAAGTTGGATATTTTCCCCAGGATTGAACGACAAAGATCAACTGATTCTGAAGGTGCATCAGATATCAGAACTTGAAGATTTCTACTGTGCACCTGGCGACTCCATTGTGACAAATCCGCTGGGGAGAACCTTCTCTATCAACTGTGGCTTCAAGAGGCAGACATACGAGGTCTAATCCACACTTGCCTTTAGCTACACCAGAAGCTGACGTGAAAGCGGTGCGCAGAAAGGGAAAGAGCTCTGCAAAAGAAGTTTCTATCGCCGAAATAGGTAATACGCCCTCCCCTTCTGTGAGAACTCCATTTTCTTATTCGTAGCTTCCTAGTCGTCCTTCCTCTGAGGTTTCCCGTTTTCTGAATTTCGGGAGTGTTCCTGCTGAGTTTTCTCCTCCTGGTCTGGTATCAGGAAGAGAGATCCTTGTCACTCCCCCCTCCCTGGAAGTCTTGCCTCAACACAGACCTCAAGCTTCTGAATTCTTCACCACCCCTCCTTTTATTTCTATTGTTGCACAAAGAGAAGCATCTGCACACTCAGGTCCCTTGGCTCTCTCTCTGTTTTCTCCATTGTCTCCTCCAAGAACCTCTTTTCCGACATCTCCCATCCATACTCCTTCTCCTCTGAGTTCTCCTTTACCTAATATCCCTATGGCTGGTGTTAATCCCCCTCTAAATAGAATGAACACCATAGTTGCTTCCAGATATGCCCCTTTAATCCTACCACATCCTATGAATCCCCTCCCTACTGGAGACTATTTGAAATACATGCCCAAGTTCAATGGGGAGGGAGACATAACTGCTGAAGAGCACCTAGCTGCTTTTTACAGTTATGCAGACAATTTGAATATCAAGAGTGAAGATGTCTGGATGAGAGTCTTTGTCCAGAGCCTAGATGGAGAGGTGAGGAAATGGTTCAGAGGACTGGCCTCTGGATCTATTGCTGGCATTGAAGCCTTGGATAACATTTTCCTGAGGCAGTGGGGAGACAGAAAAGATTTCATGTATTACATGACAGAGTTTGGGTCTCTGAGGAATATGGAAGGAGAGTCTGTCTCAGACTTCTCCAAAATATTTAATAAGATGTACAACAAGATCCCTGCAGAGATAAATCCCTCAGAGGCCTCCGCCCAAATTTCATATGCTGGTGCTTTTGATCCTGATTTCTGCCTGCTATTGAGAGAAAGAAGAGCTACCTCCCTAGCTCAAATGCAAGATGTTGCCGTAGAAGTGGAATCCAACATATTGGCAGCTAACAGACTAAGGAACAAAGAAGACACAGACAGAAGAAAGGGAAGATCTGAAGCCTCAACTTCCAGCCCATCATTGCCCCACCCTCAAGTGAATGAACTGGCCGAGATAATGAAGTTACTAACCGAGGAGGTGGAGAGATTGAAGGTGGAAAGGAAACAAATGTATAATGGCCCTCAGAACACCGAAAATAAAGGAGGTTTCAGGAGGCCAAATAATATCGCTCCCCCATCTATGCACAGATAAAGGGGAAGAGACAGAGAAGACCAGAGAATTCAGGCCCCTTTTCAAAACCATCTGGTTGCCCATGAGGAGGAAAGAGAAGCAGATGAGCTGGATCCTGAAATCCACTGCCTGGAAGTCACTCCTCCTTTTCCTCATCTCACCCAGACTGCTTATGAAGAGTTTCTCATGAATGGTCAGCTAAATGAATTGAGCAAGGGAGACAAGGCTAGTGGCAGTCGAGGCAGGTATAACCTGAGGTCCGACAAAAGGGCAGCAACACCTGATGTTCCTGAGAAATCCAATAGAATAGATAAATCTGTTGATGAAGTAGCAGACACTCATAGAGGTAAGAAGGCTCAACCTCTCTCTCCCATTGTCCATAATCCTGTTCCTGAAATTAGAGAAATCCCAAAGCCTATGTCTTCTTTCAATTTCGAACATGAGATTCAAAAGATCAGAATCCCTGTGCCATTCACTGAGTTAATTAAACATGGGGAATTTAAAAAACGCTTCTCTGAGCTGTTGAAATATGAAGCCTCATACCCTCTCACAGACTCCATAAACCTCCAAGAAGAAAGGCCTGCAGTTGTCTTAGGACCCATGGTAGAAGACAGAGATGATTCATCCCCTCCCTTCTACACATATCTGAACATACATGAGAAAGTGCTGCATAATTGCCTTATGGATTCAGGGGCCTCTCACAACCTCATGCCCAAAACTGTCATGGAAGAATTGGGACTAGAAGTCACCCAAGCCTATCATGACCTCTATTCTTTTGACTCTAGGAGGGTTCAGTGTTTGGGAGTCATCAAGGACCTGGTAGTCTCCTTGTTTCAGCTACCCATGAAAAGTATGGTCATGGATATTGTGGTAGCTGACGTTCCCCTTAAGTTTGGCATGCTGCTGTCAAGATCCTGGATAAAGAGACTGGGGGGAACCTTGTAGATGGATCTCACATATGCCACCATTCCAGTGTTTGGAGGGGAGCATAGGAGACTGTACAGAGAAGCCCAATTGGCCTACATAATCAGTGATGAAGCCAACCCTACCAATCATCCCATCTATGCCTTGGACACTGATTTAGGCTCCAGTTTACTACAGCTCACCCACACCCCTGAGGCTCCTTTACAGATCAGAAAGCAACCCATTCTTAATCAGGAGACACCCCCTCCAACCACCTCTGTTTGGAAGATGTTCTTTGATGGAGCTTCCTCCAGTATGGGTGCAGGTGCTGGAGTGATATTCATATCACCCTACCGAGAGACCATGTCTCTGTCATACAAGCTGGAATTCGAAGTCACCAATAACATGGCGGAGTATGAAGCTCTGGTTCTGGGATTAAGAGCCGCCAAGGAAATGGGAATTAAGGAAATGACTGTGTTTGGAGATGCAGAGTTGATCATCCAGTAGGTAAAAAGCGCCTATCATGCCAAGAATCCTCGGCTCAGGAATTAAAGAAATGAGGTATGGGACCTGAGGTCCGACAAAAGGGAAGCAACACCTGATGTTCCTGAGCAATCCAATAGAACATATAAATTTGTTGATGAAGTAGTAGACGCTCATAGAGGTAAGAAGGCTCAACCTCTCTCTCCCATTGTTTATAATCATGTTCCTGAAATTAGAGAAATCCCAAAGCCTATGTCTTATTTCAATTTCGAACATGAGATTCAAAAGATCAGAATTCCTGTGCCACTCATTGAGTTAATTAAACATGGGGAATTTAAAAAACGCTTCTCTGAGCTGTTGAAATCTGAATCCTCATACCCTCTCACAGACTCCATAAACCTCCAAGATGAAAGGCCTGCAGTTGTCTTAGGACCCATGGTAGAAGACAGAGATGATTCATCCCCTTCCTTCTACACATCTCTGAACATACATGACAAAGTGCTTCATAATTTCCTTATGGATTCAGGGGCCTCTGACAACCTCATGCCCAAAACTATCATGGAAGAATTGTGACTAGAAGTCACCCGAGCCTATCATGACCTCTATTATTTTGACTCCAGGAGGGTTCAATGTTTGGGAGTCATCAAGGACTTGGTAGTCTCCTTGTTTCAGCTACCCATGAAAAGTATGGTCATGGATATTGTTGTAGCTGACGTTCCCCCTAAGTTTGGCATGTTGTTGTCAAGATCCTGGATAAAGAGACTGGGGGGAACCTTGCAGATGGATCTCACATATGCCACCTGTTAACTCCCAAAGTAAAACCATTCTTTCGGTTGAACTTTGTAGAGGATATCCTGGCTATTGGTCGCATGCTTAAGCTACTTTTTGTGTTTTTATAGTTCAAGAAAATTTTTGGTTTTGATTCTGTCAAGAGATTGGAAAAGCAACAGCTTTCGGTGGTTTGGGCGAGCCCCCAGCGTGCTCATTAACCACCGAAAGCATTCAGTTTCGTCGGATAAGTGGTCGATTTCAAAAGAAAGCAACCACCGAAAAGGTTTGAACGCGCAAAAAGAAGGCTCGTGCTTTCGCACGAGCCAGATGTCAAATTTCGCTGCAATGATGAGAAGTTCAAACCGAAAGCGCGCGTTGTGGGAGTTGATGTTCGTTCGTGGGTTTCAACCGAAAGCTCCAGAATTCCTGCGCGTTATTCACTGCAAAAATTATTTTCAAATCTGCACCAGCGGTGATAGTCAGATACGGTCGCACGGAGCTTCTCCCCTTTCCCACTGGCAGATACATTCACCATTTTCGACAGGTTATCCACTCATTTTAAAACTCAAAGTGTCATTAAGGAGTCCGAGAATCGCTGGAGATAGCTATCAACACGCGATTTTTTCAACAAATCGTGATTTTCAAATCT
>ML791862.1:0-49000 GCA_009831015.1 Picea engelmannii
GCTACTCTGGACATCGTAAACCTCTGCAATGTAATGATGTCCCAAAGTGGGGACATTACAGAGGATCTAAATAATATTGGTACACTGTTGGAGTTGATTAAGGGAAGTGGCCTATTGTGCTTGGAAAGTATCCATATGGGCTGGTAAGTCTCCACAAGAGGCAAGAGGGTGAGGCAGGTTCAGCTGCTTCCATGTTGCCTCAAAATCCTACATCATACTATATGCTTTAGTTGTCCAGGTTTCCTTTTGCTGCAATCTAGAAGCTGAAAATTGTTTGGCGATTTCTTTATCTGCTGGGTGGTTCGAATAGTAGATTCTTTCTCTTGTAGTTGAGTGGACAATCCCTGTTATCGGCTTGTAATGGGGCTACTTTTGCATCAAGTATATTCATGTGTCCATCTTCTTCTACTGGTCTGTGGCTGCAATGTGTGCCTCTTCTATGAGTTCAATCTAGGGAACCACTGTTGGTGAACCAAGCTCCCGATATTCTTAATATCAACTGTTCTCTTCTTATACTACCATTTTGCAATGCTAAGCATAGTCAGGGCCAAAGATTTATTGCACTAAGAAGCAGGGTTCTTGTACAGCCTGGGGTAGGAGAGATCCTAGTGTCATGTCATGTACATCATGTGTTTAAGACTAATTAAATGAAATGAAAAAGAGAAAGAGCCAACCTTTTTTTTCTTTTAAATACCACAATGTAAGTGTGTTGCGTGTAACACTAATTAGTTATTACATCAAATGAAAAAAAGAGCTTACCTTTTACTTCTTTTAATTACCATAATGTAAAAAATGAAACTAGCATAGATCCATGTTAAACTGAGATTTTTAAGCACTAAGAGGTTTGCACTTCAGAAATTTTCGATCCCTCTTGGTGCTTAATAGATCTGGGGTTGACATGTATCTATGCTAATTATCTTTTACTATAAGACATGTCAGCCATAGAGAGAAATGGCGCTTATGTCAGAAGGGTTGACATTTTTCCCAAGCTCTCTAGATGCTTTTAGTGATGAACAAACCAGACATGTGGACCTTTCTAGGACTAAGCAACATTGTTCAAAAGAAATTCCTTTCCATCATTTAAATGCAAGAGAGGTCTTGTTTTATTCAAGCTTTCAGAAGTATAGCCTGGGCATGGCTGTTGCACATAAATGGGTGGTTAGAAAATTATATAAAAAAACTAATAACAATGATAATGGATAGATCAGAGGTTGCACTGACAGACCACAGGTTTTTAGAAGTGGAAGAGACCTCCAAAATCCGGTGCACTCCAGTACACTGATACTTTAGAGAGTGCTTTCATACAAGAATTTAATTCACAGAAAACTGTCAGAATTGGAAACTCCAGTGGGGTTCTCTCTAGGAATCCAATACTGGGAAATTGTCTTTAATGGCAGAAAAATGGGGAATGCACTTCATTTAAAATAATGATGAAGAAAATCAACTTACACCATTAGAAAAATGCGACAAGTATTGATAATATATGGAATGCCTTGGCCCTTAATGTAATGGATTTTTAAGTGATACAATGACCTCGAATTTCTAATGCAATTGATTGTCTGTGTATAGAAGAAGATCAAAAGCTGAAATCACTTTTCAAAAAACTAATGTCGAAACCACATAAACTTGACCTGTAGCATCTGCAAGAAGAAAGAGTTATGAGGATTTGGGTTCAAAAGTATCTGAAAAGGTAAAATGTGAAAATATTGGTTAAACTATAGGAGTTTTTTCTTTCTTTTGTGCCACATAAATGCTAAATAAACAAGTCTAAGAGTATCCATTGAAGGGAATTCAACCATAGGATATTGTAAGGAAATATAATGTGTCAGTGGAGGCAAATACATAATGCAAATAACAGTTTACAAGTATTCTCTGTTTATCTCAACAATGAGGCTTCTATGATGTTGCCATAGATAAGGTTTGGGGGTCAACTCCATATTATTGTACTTCTGAAAGGAGATAGCTTCATCAAAATCCACATTGAATTTTTGAGAAGGATTATTGCCAGGGGTAGCCAAAAGGGGAATATTACATTTCTGAGTTCTTGCAAGATAATGGAAACTGAGGTTGCTAGTGGCTTAGCTGTCTTACCCTTATTTCATCACAGTTGATTCGCATAAAGTTATGGTGGTGTGTGTGTGTGTGTATGTGTGTGCTCCTAAATTTTCTATAATATAAACAATATGTACATACACAGCAGTTTTCAAAATAACGTAGGTGACAGGGTAGGTCACTGTGATAGAGTCATTATGGTTGAATTTAAAAGTTGATACATGTCTAAAGTTTAATCTATCTACTTTATGCTGTTTTGTTGGTTTTTACATGAGGGGATTATCACCCTATAATAGTATAATCTTATAATAACTTTCTATTGTTAGTGACATCACCTCATACCTTTTAGTTTCTTAGTGTGATTTTTAAGTATCTTATTCACTGAAACACATAGGCTCAACACGAAAAATACACAGAAAGGATGTTATAGAATGTTAAAAACACCTCCTGATTATCTTTAATCAAGTTCTTCCATGCAAGTATATAAGTTCAAGGAAAGAGGCAAATCAAGAAACCAATGGTGGGGATTATATGAGGAGCTCAATGATACATATGTACACTAATGTTTAACAAGTTAACGATTAATATCTTGGTGTCTAACTGAATATCCGATCCCAGTTTATAGGGTTACTGACTTCATGCCATTTGAGATTAATTTGGTGGCTTTCTATTGTGCAATCAACGTCTTTTTGAAGGATGCTACTTAACATCAAGACTTCCATTTTTGCCATTTATCTGTTTGTCATTTGACAGGAACGAAAGAAAATGGTTCATCTCATTGGCCATAACTTTAAGCATGGTTTTGGTTTTCTTAAATGCTGTGCCTTTTCCTGCAATGATAATACAAGGCCTGCAAATGTACCAGGTATGCTTGCTTGGTTGCTGAACCAGATTATCATACTGTGGAATATGGAATGCATGGAATGTCTGAAAGCAAACTAGCTGGCGTTGTGGATGTTACAGCATATGCAGATACGGATGTTCTATGCCATTTAGAAGGAGCAGAGGAATATCTGTATGTGAGTGGGATAGCCGTCGGAGAGAACTACAGGTAATTGTTCCCATAACATTCTCATTCAGTATTTTCTTTGTCATGGTATTGTAGGGAAATGTTTGACTTTTGTGTAATGCAGGAGGAGAAAGGTAGCCACACTTTTGCTTAAAGCATGTGATTTTCTGGCATTTCTCTGGGGTTTTAATTATCTAGTCTTACGAGCTTATGAAGATGATGTTGGAGCAAGAACCCTGTATGCTAGGGCAGGCTACAAGGTTGTCTCCCAGGATCCACCCTGGACAAGTACTTGGATAGGGAGAAAACAACGTGTCCTTATGGTAAAAAAAGCATCAAATGAAAAATTGCAAGGTTAGAATAGCATGCCAGTGTATTTTTAGACGAATGTCTAACAAAGTCAAGAATTCATTGTTTATGTGAAAATATCTGTCAATGCAGGCCCCCATGGTCACGTTTGAAAATTGTCACAAAGTTCATATGGGTCACATGTTATTATTGATGTCAATATTAATAGTTTCTTGTTTATACCTTCTTGTATTGAAAACAGATGTTGCATGCTGATATCCCGGTTTATGTAGGTAGTTAGATCATCTCTGACTTTGCACCGTTCAAATTATTTATTTAGACCTAGCCTTGAAAGTCATTAGGGAATTCTGGTAGCTGCCTCGCTTCTTGGATCTCACTCTCTATGTTTCTCCCCATGTATGATCACACGTAGAGCCTGTGTACATGCCAACATGGTTGGTTTGTGTTAAATAGGGCTCTGTCCATATCCCATGTTTAGTTCTATACAGAAAGTTATCTTTGTATTCCTTTAAAAGGTATTTAAATTTTCATATTGTTCAAAGTTTGCCACATCACAAGTACTACTTACAGAGCTATATATCTGGAGTCTGGACTTAGATTCAAATTCAATGTCAACATTTGTAAGCTTGTCTCAATAACATTACAGCGTGTTGATCAAATCTCTTCAATTTGATAGAAGAAACAAGAGTCAGATGCTATTCATAAGCTGGTTCTTATTCCAATTGCAATGTACATCTACAAGATATTGCTTGAAGCCTCCCTCTTGGATTTCGACACCCAAGAACAGATTATTTTATTTGCAGTGAAATTGCAGATCAAAGTCCTTGAAAATATATCTGGTGAGTTGATATTTGGAAACACTACAAATCACTACCCATCACATCATTTTGTGTTTTTGGGAACAAGATTGAATAATGTAGTCCTTGAAAATAAATCCAATATTCATTTCCAAGACTGAATGCTGTTATACAGTTTACTCTTAGATATGCTGTAGAACATCACAGTGGTTGGCAAGTGTTGTTGGTGCTCAAAATTGCAGTGCAATGCTTCAGGAAACTAATATGAAACTGAATTGGTCATTTACAAAGGTCTCTTAAAAATTAACCTGGAATATATTCTCTCTCATGGAAGTTATGCATAGATGTAAAGCTGAGCACTATCTTTTGAATCTAGCCTCTATTGAAGGCTGAAGCTATTTCCATAGAGGAAAGGCTTGTGAAAAGGATGTTTTTTATAAGCTCTACAATGGAAAAGTTATAATAGGCGATAACTTCTTTTGCTACAAGCCTCTTAAAATAAGTATGTACATAAATTGTTAAATGAAAAATCTCTTTTTCTTCCTCCCTTGCAGTGGGGTAAAGAAATAATAGCATTTGAGCCTTCTTGTATATGCCCACATGTTTGAAAACATTTATACTTGATATCCTTTAGATGCATCCATGCATTACGATACACTTCCAGTGATCCTCGACTCTTGCCTTATCTAGTATGTACATATTGTTCCAACCATAGAAGACAAGCCTTTGGATTGTAAGGATTTCTCATCAAACATGAAGCCTTGAAGAAATAATCAACAAGTGGAGGGGATGGCATATCAAATCTTGTAATTTTATTTGTTCAGGCAGGTTATCTTCCTGTGCATGGGAGAAAAATGAGTTATTACATAAAATGCATCACATCAAAATGGTTGTTAAATGCGGATTAGGGAAACTTAGGAAAAATGGATTTGACAATCTACTTCTTGTTGTCTGGAATGACATGGATACCATACATCCATGCTAGAATTTGATTTTCCTAGTAATATGTGATGAACCAACCCGGTTCAGATCACTATCATCCAAAATGTTTGGAACCATATAAAGAACTCCGCGAGGATAAAATAATATATTGAATAAAAATGTATGGGAATGATAGTATGATTACAAATGAGGGCCCCACATATATACCTAAGCAGGGGTGCCTTTTCACTATGAGACATGTTCTTTCATTAAGGTGTCTCTTTATTTATGAATTATTTATTTATATCTATAATATGTATTTATGTCTATTACATTGCCTTCCCCTTTAGAATTGCTTTGTCCTGAAAGCATATTTATGGAAAGGTTTTTACGTCGTTTCTCTAGCTTGTAACGTCTTCACATGATTATTTGTTCTTGATGTTGTCATAGCTGACAATACCAAATGATATGAACTTCTAAGTGTTGAGCAGCACTGACGAATTGTAAAAGGATCTGACCATCCCAATTCAATCCTTTGTGGAATATTATTCAATATATTATTTTATCCTCATGGATTTCTGTATACTTGTTACCCCCCCATGCCTAGGGGTAACTAGTGTTAGATTTCGTCGTGCACGTAGACTTGGTGCACACACAACTTAGGTTTGGTCTATGTTCTCAACATAATACACAAATTAACACAATTTGATATGTAAACATAAACACACTGAGATGCCTAACACCTTAGCACAACGAAAGATAAAATGAGCAATTATATCATACATAGGTACACAAGAATTCAATGCCCCAAATCACTTGTTCTTAAACTAAAACACATGTGCTCCCGTACTAGGGACAATGGCCCAATTCTTATACAAAAGTATATACCAAAAACACTTACAAATAGTGTTGAAACCCTCCTTTGTTTCCGTGCCAATGCTGTTGTTCTGAGGATGAGGGTTAGGGCATCCCTTGCTCCTTCAAACCCTCCGCTGCCTCTGCAACTCCTTGCTCAAGGTTGGACGAGTCCTTCCAACTGCTTCTTTGCTACTCCAAAGTCCGCCCTTAGGGTGTTGTAACAACTCTCATGGTTTTCCTCAACCTGCCCTCCAAGTTGTCCCAAAGAATCCACTATATCAGCCCTCAAAGGTTATCCAAGGTATTCTCCAGAACTATCCCAATACTGCTGTATGTAACGTCTCATTTTTCTGTTGTTAGGGTGGCTGTAACAACCTCACAAAATGTCCCAGGCCTACTGTAACAATTGTATTTGCTGCTGTACTTGCTGCTTCCCTCCTACAACTCATGTACAACCCTGCTATCACCTCCTGGATGCCTATACAGTCTTGTTGCCACTTCCTGGTTGCCTGTACAACCCAGCTTGGCTATTGTCCTAGCCTGCGACAGCCCTAAAACTCCTCCACTAGGATGTACGCACCCCTGTACTAGCCTACGACAACCTCTAACACTTGTGGCTAGCCTTCAAGACCCTCGCTTAGCCCTCCTACAATCCTCCAAGGCTGCGACTAGCCTTTCCCTGCCTGGCTGAGCCTCCTAGCAGCCTTCACGACTGCTCCTTTCCTCTTCTACAACCTCCTACAACTAGCGGCCCTCCTCATCCTTTGGTACCTGCCCAAAAAACACAACAAAACTAAGGCCAATCAACCTCCCTCCATGGCTGCAACTGAGGTCATCACACTTGGACTGGAATCACCAAGCATCCACACAAGAATAAATGTCTCACATTCACCTTATCTCCTCTTATACAAGTCTTAGGGGTCAACATAGAAGCCCCTCCATAAGTCAACATCAAATTAGTTCTTCTATGTGGGTGTGAAGCCCCACACAAACCCACAAATCCCATCACCAAGTTGCCATGCCCCCAACTCAAAATACAAGGGGGTTTTCACCAAACGAAACGACTAATTTGGTGCCAACGAAGATTCCCACATGCCTGCCACCTAGGCCATGTGAGAATCCCTGTCTGAAGCTACAAAACATCAACACTCCCTCTTATTGAGGGAGGTATTCTCACCACACTCCACTATCACCTGGAAGTATCTTTGTCTCCCACACTGGATCCACTACCACAACTATTCTCCAATCCACTTGATTGGTTGCTCCCTCTATCATTGAAGCAAATCTTGTTGTCTGTCATGATCCCATCTTGGAAAACACCCTGCTCCTAGAAGCCTCCTACTTTTGAGCATCCTGCCTGGCCATTTCAACCCATGACACCTTCCTGACAGTCTTGGAAGATGCCTCTCTTCCATTTGGACCTGAAGGTTGGCTCCCACTGAACGACTGACTCTCCATTTGAGCCTCCTGACTCCCTCTGAATTCAGACTCCCTCTGAGTCTTTCGACTCCCTCTAAGGTCGGGCTCTCTTTGGGTCTGCTCAACCTTCAGAGCTACCTCCTCCCTATCCATTGTCACTTTGCTACTGCTGGTCATGGCTTGCATATGATGGCTCTTTTTCCTATACACGTTGCTCTCTCTAACTCCAATACCACTATTGTGTCTGAGCTAGATCCTTTAGGCATGAATAACACCTGTCCATCTCGGAACAAAGCTGCATAACCCTTCTCCTCAATCACTAAGGCTAAGAACACACTCCTGGCAACCATAACACATTTGGTACTCACAACACATCTCCTGACTCCATCCAAAACGAAACTGTACCAAATCCTTGTACTACATGCCTGGTCCTCGTACCAAGCTCCACATACATACCTGAGTCAGACACCGTGAAGCTCTCGAACAAACCCTGTGCCCCTGTCATGTGCTGATGGATCCCACTGTATAAGAACAATGCAATCCTCCCAAGGAAAGCATCCCACTTACCCAGGTCACGACCATCCAATGAACTTCTACTCAAGTCCATCATCCAAGTCACAAAAATCTTTGTGTCAACGCACACGCTGTAACTGGACCTGTGTCCTCTCTCTGAAGCACTCCCAAGCTGTGGATGGATACTCAGTCTAGTCCACTCTAGACCTCCACAACTCATCTATCTAAGTGTTCCCATCCTCCTTGGTCAAATACCTCATACACTGTTGCACCTCGACAATGTGCAACTCTCCGGCTCGATGAAGACTCTAACTTGTCAAACTTCCATCCATATGAAGCTATCTCGTTCGTGCCAAAGCATCCGAGCTACAACCATTGCAACTCACTATGACAATCCATTGGAAGTCCATCCATGGAGTTGGAAACCTGCCACACAACATACTACTGTGAACCAATCTCTCCGTTAATCCACCAAAAATCCCAACTCGCCACACCACCAAGCTGCAATAGTCAAATCCTCATCTGAATGGTCTACTTTATGTCTCAAACCAGAGATCATCTAACTTGCTGCTACTTGCAACAATCACTGTAGCTCCCTCTCAGAGCTAGCTCCTTGACACTGCTACAACTCCCTCTCAGAGCTGTCACATGTGTAAATATCTCAAATCCAACTGCCCTTTCGAGAACCTCAACCTCTGATACCATGTTAGATTTCGTTGTGCACCCAGACTTGGTGTACATGCAACTTAGTTCTGGTCTATGTTCTCAACAAAATACACAAATTAACACAATTTGATATGTAAATTTAAACACACTGAGATGCTTAACACCTTAGCACATCGAAAGATGAAACAAACAATTAGATCATACACATGTACACAAGAATTCAATGCCCCAAATCCCTTGTTCTTAAACCAGAACACATGGGCTCCCGTACTAGGGACAATGGCCCAATTCTTATACAAAAGAATTTTCCAAAAAACACTTACAAACACTGTTGAAAGTCTCCTTGGTTTTTGTGCCAATGATGTTGTTCTGAGGCTAAGGGTTACGACATGCTTTTCCCCCTCTAACCCTCCATTGCCTCTGCAACTCCTTGCTCAAGGTTGAGTCCTTCCAACCCCTTCTTTGTGTTGAAATTTTGGTATGCTCGTTTAACCATAGACAATGTCACATCATTGTCACCCAATCATAGGCATTCACATATGCCACCCTCGAGCACACTAACCTTTCCTTAGAATAATTCTGGCAAGCCCACTCCATAACCAACAGATAAACCCTAGTTGCTAACTGCAACAACAACTCAAGACAAGTAGAGTGCTCCTCCAAGGGTAACACAAAAGAGAGAGTCTCCATACACACATAACAAGTACCATACACAACTGCAACAACTGTAGTTGCACTACTCTCTCTCTCAAACTTGTTCCATATTTAGCAAGAATATCACCAAGAATATCACCAAGAATATCACCAAGAGAGAGACCAAGACCAATAGATGACCATGCGCTCTTATTCCTCCTTGCAGTTGCAGTTGTGGCTGTAACTGCAACTCTCCACAAGACTTGCGCACTAATTGGGTGTACAAATGAGCTAAAACGTCCTCTATTTATATTAATTTGTCCAATGACTTTTCTGGCTTGGTCGACCTGAGTTTCTGGTAATTATATTTTTTGTTTATCTTTTTCTTGTGGAGTCGACTTGTATTTCTGGAAGATAATATTCTAATATTATTTATTCTGCTAGGCAGACTTGTCTTCTAGGGTTTCCACACATCTGTTTAATGGTTCACTTGCTTCTGAAATATTCTATTCTAAGTCATAGGTTACACGTGGAGGTTAATACCTCCCGTATCTACCAAAACATCAACACTCCCTCTTAGCTAGGGAGGTATTAACTAAGATGTTCTTCATGTAGTGGTCTCAAACACATCCATCCATCTCAGATGGCATGGAAAAGACTCACATGGTCTTACAGACCAGTCTACAGGTAGCATCACCATAGCCACATAGGCTATCATATGCTCAAACAGATCATGTAACAAGTATCACCATCATAGCTTCACATTAGCCATCTAGCTGGAAAACACCTCCAACACTACTAGTTGGCCCTCCAGCTAGTAACCTCCGATTCTATTGTTCGATACTCTAACTAAGAATCATTTCCGACACTACATGTTGACATCTAGTTTATACATAAATAGTAACTCGTCAGCTCACACATAATCTGACTAAAAAATTTAACACTCTCTCTTAATGAGGAATGTATTCTTCTTGGCACGATCATCGTCACTGCTTCTCCGCTTCTGCACACCTCGGTCATTATTCTTTTGTCAATCACAAATCTATATGTCATAAGAAGTTCTGCACTTTCACTTGAGTGGCGTACCAACCTTTGTTGGAGTAGCATACCAACCTGTGCTAGGGTAATATACCAGCTTGCGTTGGAGTATCATACTGACCTGCGTTGGAATACCAACCTGCGTTGGAGTACCAACCTGCGTTGGAGTACCAACCTGCGTTGGAGTAGCTCCCACTATTGGGGATCTCATAACTTCCCTCTACTGGAGAACACATCACTTCTCACTACTGGAGAAAAAAACATTTGGACCACTCCAAGCTTGTCCTTGACAGAGACTCGGGCAACTTATCTGCTACCTGTTCTTTGGTAGAAATACAGTGGAGCAAGTGTTTCGTCATAGTATTCTCCCTCTTGCTGGGAGAATCCTATGGACACAAATCAGGCTTTGCACATCTCTAGGCTATTTATCTGTAACATGCTTGATCCTGTAGATCAACTTGGAAGTCACCACTTACTTCCCCTCTGGTCTCGGAACCAAGGAAAAGATATGTATCCTAGTCCTTCTGACTGGATTCCTCCTCGGTCACTATAGAAAAGTCTACCGAAGCAAGGGAATCTTCCCATAAGATCTCATATCTCCTCGAAGTCTTTGAAGCTTCAATCTATCCTTCTCAACCCATGGCATCTATTTGTCAGTTCCGGAAGATGTCTCTCTCTTTCATTTGAATCTGAAAGTCTCCGAGTCTCCATTCTCCCTCTGAAGCTTGACTCCCTCTGAGTCTATATAATCTTCAGAGCCATCTGCTCATGATATGGCTTATCAATGTTGCATTCTGTAAAGTTTCATGGGACCACGTTGGTCTCTTCTTGGTTACTGCAACGATTTTGGGTAGGCCCTTCTAACTCTACTAACTCTCTTGATGATCTGAAGAGTGATCAACTGCACTAGAGGGATTTGTTCGATCATCTTTGGAGCCTTCTGCTCCTTACAATCAATCTCCATATGAGATACTTTGTATTTCGCAAAAGTACCCTTCATCTTCTTCTTCTTTGGTACATGGATGTATACGGTCATGTATACAACTTCTTATCTGGATAGTATGCTCCATGTCTCAAACTAGAGACCATCTAATATGTTGTCTCCTGCAACCGTCACTATATCTTCCCTTAGAGTTATCACCTGTGACTTGCCCGGAACAAGGACAACAAAGGGAAAAACTATAGACAAGAATAATATTCTTATAATAATAAAAACAAGAACAAGAACAATAATCACAGTAGCTCCTTCTCAGAGCTATTGCTTATGACTTGCCTGGAACAAGAACCAAAATAAAAATACAATAATAAGAAATAGGAACAACACTCTTCTAGTGTTGTGATTAATCATACCTCCATGGTAACTTGCCCAGAACAAGAAAAAAAGAACAAAAAGTATAATAGCATTTTCATAAGAACATATCTATGTCAACATGAATAAAAAAAAACAATCTCACGATAATCATGATATTATTACAAAGGTGACCTATCTAGAAGCAAAACAAGAAGTATCTCCTAGAGGAGATGTTAGTTCATCTTGCACACATTTATATCAATAGTACTCACATGTTGCCAAGTATTCATTGCATTTAGCAGCAATAGAACCTTTCAAGGATTGTTGTCACAACTAGTAATGCATCAATTATCAAACTTGATATGTGCAAATTGGAAACTTATTAATTTAATCAAACTTGGAACCTAGAGTCTTATCTTCAAGAGCGAGTGTCGTTGATTTTCTTCTGAGTCTCCTTCATTGAAGATGACAAGTGTTCTCTTCAACCTGTCCCCTGTACTTAAGACAATATGCTTTCTAGACAAAAATACGAGTTAGAGATTATAATGCAAATAAACTCTAAAGTCTCAACCTTAATCAATCTAATACTTTGACTAAAGTTAGTTTCTAATTTAAACTTTGAACATAGGTTAGTATGATAATCATAACTTAAATAGATCAAAATACAACTAGGTGTTCATAAGGTCACAATAATTCCATAACAGCTAGAGGCATATGAAAACAATCAAACCTGGAGTGCGTTGTTCCTCTGAATGTGCTGGATCTCAGATCTCTCTGGATCTATGATTGGTTCTTGGATTAGAGATCCCTTCTCCTGCAATCACACTCAAAATAGTGATATAGTTTAAACATATATAAGTACATACCTTTGACAACGACGACATACAACGACAGATAGTAGCACCATCCAACAACAACGACAGACAACGACAGATAGTGGCACCATCCAACAACAACGACAAACAATGATGAACCCTAAAACTTCAAAGTGCTTCAACTTGCAATCTAAAGGTAACTGGAGATGCGCTAGGGTAAGGCGCACTAGAACAGCCAAAGATTAATCCCAACGTTTCACAAAAACTTTACTGCAACTAGCGCTGCAACTGGCACTGTAATTGGTGTTGAAACCGACATTGCAATTGGTGCTGCAATGGGCATGAAGCAATTGGCACAAAGGAATTGGTACTAAAACTGCTATTGGCACTGCAGACCTAGGGTTTTATGAGGAAACCCTAATTTCTCAACTTTAGAAACTTGCAGATCTGATCCGGGGAAGAGATGCGCCCTACTTAGGCGACCTTCTTAGTGAGTTTAGTAAGTGCTCAATGAGCTTGACAATGGAGGAAACTGCGGATCTTTTTTCCAATGGTTAGACTGTTACAAAGTGTTGAGGGGTCCTATATCCCTTTAACTCAACATCAGGAACCAAACCCACCACATAGGCCCAATTAGACTCTGCAACGTTTAATGGTGGAATGGTTCTCTAGATCTTGCGATCCGACCAATTAATCGATGTGATTTACGTTTTCTTGTGAAGGCTTCTCCTTCAGTTCAAACGTTCTCTTTTTTGTATTTTCTCTTAATGGTGGGACTGATACAAGATAAAAACCGGTATAAACCAACCAGACAACAAAGAGGGGAAAAAATTTAACTACTGGAGAAGGCTGAGCTTGGGATAACCCTTTCGCTCTAGCATGTAGACAACAATTATCTACCACAAGCCTAGTAATAATACATTAACTTGCTGGTATTCCCATTATTGACTGAGATACAATTTATCAGAAGAAAATATGCATGTTATAAACAATGGCAAGAAAAATAATTTCCTTAACTCTAATCATCAATCACATGTTAACACAACGATTCGTTTTCATCAATAAAGACAAGAACTGTAAAACATTGAATCAGATAACTTATCAACAGATTTAGAAGCTCTTACTTGTTACAACATCCATTCAAGAGATGAAATCAGAAATAATTCTTCTCCACATCCAATCATACATACTTTTGATGAAAAACACAAACTTGTCTCTGGTCCTAAACAAGACTTCTCAATTAAGGCAGCTCTGAAATAGTTCTTTACAAAATCCAAAAATGAGGGTCTTTGCAACAACCATCGGCCTTTGCTAACAGGTCGATCCTCCTATTTATAACATACTATTAACTAAAAATAACTATTAAAGTGTAGCTAAGTAAAACAAAACTCGCCACATGGCACTTTCTTCTATCAGTCTTCAAAGAGTCATCAAATGATCTCACTTGAGTGGATGACTCTTTTTGTACTCCGACCACTTGATGAAGAGATCCTTGCATTTGTTAGCATACGTGAATCTATGTTGTTCCATTGGGGCCGAAAGGATCTCTCTTATCTCTACTGCTCGTGCCTGATACTTGATTATTCTGTCACTTAACTACTACAACATGGCTCGAGCTCTGATCGGGTGCTCCATGAACTACCGCACTTGTCCTGACGTCATATATGCCACCTTCGCTATTTCCACAACCCATGATGAGTCTTGTTCGGCATGTGATTTGACTATGTCGCACAAGTTGACAAAGTCATCAGGAGTGCCGAATTCAGGGAGGCCAATGTCTCTCATTGCTCGGTTGATCTTGGTCCAGATTTTTTCGCACTTGACCCATTTCTCTTGGATTTCCTGATGAGGTTCCTGAGCCATTTTTACCCAATATTTGGCCGATTTCCTTATGCGGTCAATGATGCTTTAGTTCAGTACTCGGATGCCATGCTCTTCAACGTCTCGACCTTGTTGCAACGTGCTGATAAAGTCGATCCTTTCCATGGCTTGGTGTGCTTTCTCATACCACCTCTCCATATCCTTACACGTCGCCAGTGCCATGAGGGTGTCTTCTTGAAGCTCGACTATCCTTGCAGTGAATAGGTACCGTTCATCTGTAAATTTGATGTAGGTCTCCTTGAATTCATTCCTTAGGAACACCACACCCTGTGTGGTGTCCTGGTAATATTTTTCCAAGTGGCATAAATGTTCCAATTCTTTCAAAGCAAAAACCAGATCCTCTTCATCCCTTTTTTCTTTGTCCAGGGTGACATTTGTGATTGCTATCCCTGCGTCGATAAGTTCAGATGTCTTGGCATGCTCTATGTTGATCAGATTTTTCTCTACGGTGATGAGGATGGAGCGATCTAGAGTGATCCTCCTTTTCTTGGTGGTTCTCTGCACGATAGCTTTCATTTTCTGGTCATAAGCGATGGCATGTATGTCAGCGACTTCATCCAAGGGTTCGAGAATTTGTTGATCTCCCCAAGTGAGCATATTTCTCAGGGTCCCGATGGTATATATTTGTTCAAGACTGGGTTCTTGAACTTCCTCCATGTGTTCAGAAGGTTCAACTTTTGTTTTTCTCTCATCGGGAAGCTGAGTACCGATTGAAATTGAGGCGTCGGGGGTGTGCTCGGTACTTACTTGATAATCGACCATTGAGACGCCAATTTCTTGCCGTGGAGCTTCTTCCTTTTGTTCGTCTGACCCTGGCTCATCCTTCAGACTATATTCTTGGGTCTCCAGTGCATCGGGCAACTCAGTGTCTAAGACACTCTCGGCCTCTTGTTCATTCTGTGGAAGGCCCCGAATTTGAGCATTGAGAGATGGGGAAGATGTCTTCTCTGGATCCTTTTCCTCTATGATCTGTACAGGGGTCACTAGGGATACCTCCAGGCTCTTTTCATCATCATAGATGTTTATTAATTCGCGGAGGGGGTTTGGTGCACTTGCTCTCCCTGATGTTTCGACTGTCTCCGATTGAGCTGAAACACCCCCCAGTGATCCGACCTGTGGCGTTGTGATTTCAGGGTTGTCTAACCTGACGATTTCATCAATGTCTATTAGTTCAGGTCCACTTGGGCCTGTCTGTCTTTCATCTGGGTTGTCGGCAGGGGATCCTGTCATTCCTGTGAGGTCTGGGTCGTCTTGCATTTTATCAATTATTCGCTGTGCCTGTTCTATCATGAGCAATCCCCTTTCCCGCACATCTTGTATCATAGGGAAACCTCTATCCTGCACCGAAGCTACCAGGGGAACTTCTGCTGCTTCTCCCGCTATCATTTCTTCCCTAGCTTTGAGGGCCTCTTGAGTTGATTGCTCTATGGTCGTCGCCTAGTCATCCATGCTCATGGCCCTGAACCTGGTCATTTTGGGGTTGGCCATCCTTGCCACCACCTCGTCCCAGTCTTGGGCATTTTCTGTAAAGACTTCATCTTCAAATTTGTCGTGGGCGTATGGCCAGTAGGACGACACTTGCGAAGCATGTTTCAAGACCAGTCCCTTTGGATCGTGCTTGCGGAATCAACCTGTCTGGAATTTGAATTCTAGTTGTATCAACCCTTCTTGTTTGACTTGAGTCGTGTCCTTCACCATGTAGAAACCTACATGGAAACCATAATGTATGAACACTCGCTTCATGTCCTTAACCAGGGTGGCGTTGTAACCTTGCAGGATGGTCTGGTAGCATATTTCTCCCACTACAAGCCGGTCGGGGACATGCGCTAGTAGGAGATGTGGTGCTCCGGTGGCCCAAAACACCCTAATGTAGGTGTCACGCTCGTCCAAGTACCAGTGGCCTACCTTTGATATCATCTTTTTGGCCGCAGCCGATAGTCTCAGACACTCTTTCTTAAAAAGAATGAAATAAATACGTGCGATGAATTCATCGCAGATGAGGGAGTAAGATTTCTTGTACCTGTTCTCCCATAGGAAGCTGAAATATACGTGGACCGAGAGCTCTACGACGTGCCAAATCATGTTCATGCCGACGAAAATGTTTCTGGCACACATGACATCAAGTAAATATGAATCCATGTAGAAGGATGATGTCTCTCCTTCCTTCGGCGTCTGAACCTGTTGTATGCAGATGCTCAGTTGCTTAGAAATGATCGCTCCCCAGTTGAAGCTGCTCCCGGAAATTGCCACTGTGTAAGCTAAGGGCATCCATGCCTCTGAAAATCTGGAGCAGTCCTTCTCTCCATATAATCGGCATATGAGAGCCATCAAGTAGATGTATGGCTCCCTTAAATTGGCCGTATGGTACCAGCCAGTGCTCCGATTGGTGTATTTCTTGTCTTCCCTCCACCATGAGGCCATCACTCGGTTGGTGTCATGGCGCTCATAGAACTTAACGACGAAATCTATATTTAGCCTCTCCTCGGGGTCTCAGAGTTTGTAATATTTCTGGACCTCTATCGGAAGGAACACCCCGACACACCCACCATTGTCATCGTTGATTAAACACTTCTGTGTGTCTGTGTGGTCGATGAGCCACTTCAGAAGTTCTATACAGGGGAAAACGGGGGTCCTTCTCGCCACCATATGCAGGTATGACCGTCGGATGTTTGGAAATACCTCGTCGTCAAGCGCTCTCACATCCAGATCACTGCGAGGGATATATTCCAGGTATTCCTCTCGACTGATCTTTTTAAAGAGCTCTCCCCAATGTGGGAGTGCCGCTTTGGTCCCTGTGCTTGCCTCCGTATCTCCAAAGGCCAGAGGCTGAACAAAAACCTTCTTCGTTGTTGTTTTGATGATAGGTTCTAGTCTTGGAATGTATTCCAATTTTTTTGCGACCCCCGAAGAGGAGCCTTCGCCTACCTCTGGTTCTTTCAGCTTCGGCACCCTCGACGATCGTCTAGTGGTTGGATTTCTTGGCGGCATTGTTCCTGCAATTGAAATAAACCTTCAGAGACTACGTGAAGAACAAAACCGGATAAAAAATATATGAAGTGTAAACATGTAAAATCCATAGACTTGGATACATACCTGTAAAGCTTGCTAAACCTGGTTATTTGATACTCACAGGATCTCTGTAGCCTTTGAATTGCTCGTCTCGCTTATTCAGATGCTATGAATTTCCTTGCACGCAGAATGATTCTGCTTACAACGACTCGAGAATTTAAACCAGTGAAGAACTTAACTTGTCGCATCAACCATTCATTTCGGGTGATGAGTGCAATTTAAACAAATCTGCTACCGAATCTCTACAACTTAAATTCATCGTGGGTTGACAACGAAGGCGTGGGGGTGATGTGGTCTATCGGTGATTTTAAACGACTGTTTTGATTTGTGCACGAGGTAGCAACTAATGCGGGATTTGGTATTAATTAGCCTCTTAAATGTTCAAAATCTAATCGTATCTAATGCTAAAACGTCCCATCGTGTCGCTTTCACAGTGGGTGGATCAGGGATAAGGGATGGGCTCTGAACGTTTTCGTCGATGTCCCTCGCAAAATCTCCGACGCCGATCAATCTCATCATACAATGCTGTCGTGGCAAAGCTGAATCGGAGGTGTGACTTGGACTTAGGGGACCAAAAGAAATGTCTCACGGAAAAACTAGACCGTACGGTTCTCCGATCTAGCAAAGACACGTGGTGTTGAAGATAGGTGGCCTAATCCGTGTGTATTAATCAGAGTCTAGACTTTCCTTAAGTTATGCGTTCTAAAACAAACCTTGGCTTGCCAATGTTGAAAAGTATCCAGGGTCGGCGACCAGCGGTAAACCTCTCACGTGTTTTTATTCGGATTAACTCCTTCGCAAAAGTCCCAATGCCGAAAACGCATCGGGGATCTGTGATTGGGAGTATCTTTTAGCCTGGTCAAAATGTCCGTGGTAATCCTTTTAGGCTCTCGCCGGTTCCGATAAGTGCATCACGCATTGATTATTGACGATATATGTTCTTTCTTTGTTAACGCCTATTCCTCTCGTCTTTTACCGATGCCGAAGGGGATCGACTATCGATGATATGTTCATGCAATACTTGTAAAACAAAACTTCCTTTTGCCGATACCAATGAAAATCGGCGCCCGACGACTGAGGTTTCCCGAGTGGTTCTTTTCCATATTTGAATTCCTTCCGATGCCGAAACTGAGTGTGTTGGGTGAAGTGTCTTGGATTTTGATTCTTTATTCAGGTGTTAAGGCTTTTTAAGTCAAGGGGTTTCATAAGTTCAAACAGACCTGAAAATCTAATGAGACTCTAGATAATAAGCAAAGCCAAACATTTATCAAAATAAAGTCGAATCATAAAATGCAAAGATCAAGTGGTACCCAAAAAGTGAAAACAATGACATAGGCTTTTAGGGTGTGTTGAGTGCTCAACACGAAGGAAACCAACTCTGATACCAAGTTGAAATTTTGGTATGCTCGTTTAACCATAGACAATGTCACATCATTGTCACCCAACCATAGGTATTCACATATGCCACCCTCGAGCACACTAACCTTTACTTAGAATAATTATTGCAAGCCTACTCCAGAACCAACAGATAAACCCTAGTTGCTAACTACAACAACAACTCAAGACAAGTAGAGTGCTCCTTCTCCAAGGGTAGCGCAAAGAGTCGCCATATCCACAGAATAAGTACCATACACATCTGCTACAACTGCCACTGCACTACTCTCTCTGTCAAACTTGTGCCATACTTAGCAAGAATATCACCAATAAAATCACCAAGAGAGAGACCAAGACCAAGAGATGACCATGCACCCTTATTCCTCCTTGCAGCTGCAACTGAAAGTCTCCACAAGACTTGTGCACTAACTGGGTGTGCAAATGAGCTAAAACATCCTCTATTTATATTAATCTGTCCAATGACTTTTCTGGCTGGGCCGACCCGACTTTCTGGTAATTATATTTTTTGTTTATCTTTTTCCTGTGGAGCTGACTTGTATTTCTGGAAGATAATATTCTAATATTATTTATTCTACTAGACTGACTTGTCTTTTAGGGTTTCCACACATCTGTTTAATGGTTCACTTGCTTCCAGAATATTCTATTCTAAGTCATAGGTTACACGTGGAGGTTAATACCTCCTGCAACTACCAAAACATCAACACTTTGCTGCTCCAAAGTCTACCCTCAAGGTGTTTTTGTAAGAACCCTTATGGTTTCTCTCAACCTTCCCTCCAAGTTGTCCCAAAGACTTCGCTATATCAACCCTCAAAGGCTTTCCAAGGTCTGCTCATGAACTGTCCCAATATTGTTGCTTGTAACAACTCCTTTTCTTGCTGTTAGGGTGGCTGTTACAACCCCTAAACTTGGTTGTAATAGCCTCACAAAATGTCCCAGACCTATTGTAATAGATGTACCTGCTGTTGTCCTCCTACAACTCCTGTACAACCCTGATGTCACCTCTTCACTGCCTAAATAGTCCTGTTGCCACTTCTTAGCTACCTGTAAAATCCAACTTGGCTGCTGTCCTAGCCTTCGACAGCCCTAAAACTCCTCCAACAGGCTGTTCACACTACTGTACCATCCTGCGACATCCTCTAACACATGTGGCTAGTCTTCAAGACCCTCACCCAACCCTCCTACAACCCTCCAAGGCTATGATTAGCCTTTCCTTGCCTGGCTGAACCTTCTAACAACGTTCATGACTACTCCTTTCCTCGTCTATAGCCTCCAACAACTAGTGACCCTCCTCCTCCTTTGGTACTTTCCCAAAACAAGAAAAACACAACAGAACTAAGGCCAATCAGCCTCCCTCTGTGGTTGCAACTGAGATCACCATAGTTGGACTGAAATCACCAAGCTTCAACACAAGAATGAATGTCTCACATTCACCTTATCTCCTTTTATACAAGACTTAGGGGTCAACATAGAAACCCCTCCCTAAGTAAACAACAAATTAGACCTTCTATGTGGGTGTGAAGCCCCACACAAACCCACAAATCCCATCACCAAGCCCCCAACTCAAAATAGAATGGGGTTTTCACCAAACAAAAGGGATAATCAAGCACCAACGAAGATTCCCAAATGCCTGATGCCTAGGCCATGTGAAAATACCTGCCCGAAGATACAAAACATCAATAACTAGAGGAGATCATGTCTCGTGGACTGCAATGGAGACAATGATCCTGACCATGATGATGATAAACATGCCCACATATGGCAACCCAACATACACCCTCATTTGGCTCTACAACTACAGATCGACCAAGGCTCAACACATCCAAGCAACCCAGTGTATGGGAGATGGTAAGCCAACGTCACCATGAGGTATGTCAGTCCTACTTTCATGTGAAGTGTAGTATTTAATTTGTGTTAAATTATGAGCTTGACTTCTTATGCAGATTAATTCTTTTATTTTCTTCAGTACTTTGATTCCAGCTTAATACACTTCAACAATACCAAATCATAATCAAATAGCAATAACTATGTAGATGAGTCAACATGCACATCAACAACACATATACCTTGGGGAAACCCTGTACAGGGAGAAAACCCTAGCAAACGATATTCCTTTATTGCATTAATAATGTAAGATTACTTACAAATATCCACCATGAATGTTCTACTCTTAAAGATCTTGCCAAATTACTCTGACTTGACAAAGACCTAAGAGACCTTGCTGAAATACACCTCTGATATGCTGCCTCTATTGCTGATATACAACACTTGTATGCTTCTTTGGTATGCTGCCTCTTTATCACTGATATGCGCCTCTATTGCTTCACCCTTAACCTGCATATAAAAACCGTGTTGAAGAGAGGGGTCGACCTATGCTTATATAGGTTGAAGAGGAGAAGAGGAGAGACTTGAAATAGTAATCTGTTTGCATGCTTTACTCATAAATCAGCTTCATACTTTAGCTGGAACTAGACTTGAGACTGGTATACTTTAGTTCGAAAATAGAACTAGACTTGAGACTTTAGTTACAACTCAACATTACACTTTAGTTTGAAAATATAACTAGACTTAAGACTGGTATACTTTAGTTTGAAAATAGAACTAGAATTGAGACTTCAGTTACAACTCAACATTACACTTTAGTTATAAAATAGAAGTAGACTTAAGACTTCAGTTGCATCTCAACATTACACTTTAGTTCTAAAATAGAACTAGACTTCAGTTACAACTCGACTCTTGACAAGGCAATTCAAAATTCTCTTCATGGTGGATAATGTTACACTTGCCAATGCACTAGATCAATACATTTATATCATTTGGAATATTAGGAATATCATTTGTTTCTAGCTCATAGGAATTTTATATTCAACCTAACTTTTGCTAGATGCCTTGACTTTTGCTCATGGCTCACAAGGTTTGACTAGGCTCATAGAGGTTGTTCGTTCCCCCTGACTTTTGCACTAGCTTGTCTATGCTCACAGAGGTTGTACGTTCCCCCTGACTTTTTCACTAGACTATCTATGCTCACAGAGGTTGTACGTTCCCCCTAACTTTTGCATTAGACTCACATAGCATCTCGTTCGCCCTGACTTTTGGTTTGACTCACAGAGGTTGTACGTTCCCCCTGGATTTTGTCAATACCTCACAAGACTGGTTGATTCTCCAAATCTCCCTGGCTAGCCTCAGGGTGGCCCATATGGCCTCTCATTGGAGAATGACTATCGATGCTGCCAAATTTAACACTCCCTCTCAGCGAGGGAGTCATTCTCAACCACACCAAGCTTGCCTCTCAGCTGCACAAACTGTCTCGAGGTTAGAGGCTTGGTCAGGATATCAACTACCTGCTCGCTTGTGGTTATGTACTGTAACTTTACAGTTTTTCTATGGACCAAATCTCGGATGTAGTGGTACCTCATGTCAATATGTTTTGACCTGTCATGAAATACCGGGTTCTATGTCAATTTTATGCAACTTTGATTATCACAGTGAACCATCGTCGTCTTGAGATTGTCACCAAATAACCCAGAAATCAATTTTTTGAGCCATACTGATTCCTTTCTAGCATCACTCACTGCAATGTACTCATCCTCTGCTGTACTCTGTGCAATGGATCCCTGCTTCTGGCTTGACCAAGAGATCATAGCGGATCCTAAACTGAAGAATTTTTTAGAAGTACTCTTCCGATCCACTGGGCTTCCTGCCCAGTCAACATCTGCATACCCATGCGGAAATAAACCACCACTGGATGTATATCTTAGACCATAAGTAATGGTCCCTCTGAGATATCTCAAGATGTGCTTTGCTGCCATCCAATGTCTGTCTCAGTTCAGTCATGAAATGACTCATTACAATCACTGTATAACATATATCTGGCCTAGTGTGGATCATGTACATCAATGATCCAATCAACTGTCTATACATGGTGGGATCCACCAAATCTAAACCTATATCCGAATCATGCAACTTCCTCAGGTTGGTAATCATCATAGTAGACATGGATTTGCAATCCATCATACCAAACCTCTTTAGTACATCCACTGTGTATTTTCCTTGTGCTAGAAATATCTCGCTCTGTCTTTCCCATACTTCCAATCCTAGGAAGTAACACATCAAGCCTAAGTCTTTCATCTCAAATTTGGAGGTTAGCTCCCTCTTACACCAGGCTATTAGCCCTTCATCTCCTGTTAGAAAGAGATCATCAACATACAGGATTAGTATAATAGGTTGGTTACCTTTTACCTTGAAGTATAGATTTGGATCAACATCACTTTTCTAAAATCCCAGGCTTTTAAGAAAGCTATCAATCCTGTCATACCAAACTCTGGGAGCGTGCTTAAGACCATACAAGGCCGACCTTAGCTTGCATACATGAGTGCCTTTGTTATGTAGTACAAAACCATCAGGTTGTTCCAAAAATACCTCTTATTCAATCTTTCCATTCAAGAATGTTGTTTTTACATCTATCTGATGTAGCTTCCAACCAAGAATGAGAGCTAAAAAAATAATAGTTCGAATGGAGGCATACTTGGCTACATGGGAAAAAGTCTCTTCATAGTTGATTCCTTCTTTCTGAGTGAAGCCTCTGGCCACAAATCTTTCTTTGAACTTTTCCACACTTCCATCAACTACATGTTTGATCTTATAGATCCATTTGGAAGAAACCATTGATTTGTCTTTTGGCTTCGGCACAATGTCCCAAACATTGTTCTTTATAATATACCTGTATTCCTCAAGCATGGAATTTTTCCATACTTGCAATTTATCTGCTTCTTCAAATGAAGAAGGTTCGACATCACTAATGCTGCTCATCAGTGCAACATAGCCTCCAAACCTAGGAGGCCTCTTCCTTTCCCTGAAAGTTCATTTGGGAGAAGATATCCTTTTTGCTTCCTGCACTATCTCTTTAAGCCACCCTGGCTTCCTTTTGGTTGGAGGTTCTTCAATAGTTCTTTCTAACACTTCAGCAGGTTTTAGGGGCTAATTACTTGGCCCTTCACGAGGTTCATCCCTCTGACCATCTGACTCTTCATTTTCAGAAGAGGGTGAAGCCGACTGAATTGCTTCTGATTCCTGCTGAAGCTCTTTGGATTTCTTAAATGAGGCTTCCTCATGGAAAGTCACATCTCTGCTTGCCTCTATTTGCCTCTGACCTGGTACATAAATCTTGTAAGACTTGGAGTTCTGAACACTGTGCCCCACAAAAACCCCTTTCTTGCCTGAGGGTTCCATCTTTGTCCTCATTTACTTAGGGACATGAATATACATAGGAAACCCAAATATCCTTAGATGCCCTACTTCAGGTTTGATCCCTGATAATACCTCTTCAGGAGTCTTGTCCTTCAAGATAACATGTGGACACCTGTTCTAAATATACACGACAATGGATGTAGCTTTTTCCCATAAAGAATTTGGCAGATCCTTGTCAAACATCATTGCTTTCGCTGCCTCACAAATTGTCCTGTTTTTCCTCTCAACAACTTCATTTTGCTGAGGGTTATATGGCACGATCAACTGTCTCTTGATTCTTGCTGACTTGCATAAATCCTCAAAATGAAGAGATTCAAACTCTCCTCCATTATTATTTTAAGGATTCTGATGTGTTTCCTTGTCTTCTTTTCAATAAAGGATTTATACTCTTTGAATTTATCAAATGTGTCACTTTTATCTTCAAGGAAATATATCCAACATTTTCTTGAGTAATCGTCAATAAAAATGACATAATACAAGCAACCACTGAGTGAGGGAGATGACATGGGACCACATACATCAAAATGAACCAGATCTAAGATGCCCTGAGCTCTATTGTCACTATTAGGAAATGCTTTCTTTATATTTTTACCTAGAATGCATCCCTTACAAATTTCATTTTTACTAAGAGAAATAGAGGGCATGCCACATACCATGTTTTGTAGATCTGGAAGAGATTTGCAATGAATATTTCCAAGTCTTCTATGCCTCAACTCGCTAGAGCTAGTCCCATCATGAGCCAATGCCTGAACTGACTGTCCTGACATGACATACAGTCCTCCACTGTGAGTTCAAATGGGTTATGCTGTACTTAAGTGGCTACCTTTAGCCCATAGTAGTGCTTTTCTGTCCTTGAAGATCACCCAATATCCCTTGTCCTCAAGGGTTGCAACTGATAGTAGATTCTTCTTGAGCCCTGAAACATATAATACTTCATCAACATGAAGTCTAGCCCCAGGTTCCAATCTGAAGGAGATAGAGCCTACTCTCTCTATCTTGTAACATTTTCCATCCCCAAGCTCAACATGCTTTGAAAAATGTTTTGTCTCGAAATCTGAGAGGATCTCCTTGTACCCTGTCATGTGCTTTGATGCACCATTGTCTACTAACCAAGTTTTCAGCCCCGTGAAAACTGAACTGGATAAGGAAGAAACCAAGTAATATTATTTTCTATTTTCTTTCTCATTAGAGGGACTTCTCTGATTTCTTTTGGATTCATCATCCTCAACAGTTGATGCATGATGTTTCCCTTTCCTTGGATATTTCTTTCTAAACCAACAATCTTTAGCAAAATGACTCGACTTATTACAACTAAAGCATTTAAGTTTAGATGCATCAATATTCTTTCCTTTGAATGTACCTTTGGTGTTTGGCTTCCTCTGAGAGCCTTTTTGGAAAGTGCCTTTCTTCTTTCCCTTGAATCTTGATGCCTAAGTGCTCTTCTTTCATTGGGTTGCTCCTTGTAGTTGTGCGAATCTCCTCCTGAAGGCAATCATGCCATAACCTCTCAAACGTGGGCTGAGACTCTCCCCCACTTGTAATGGATAAGAAGGTTTCCCATGAAGAAGGAAGACCCTAAAAAATGGCTTGTACTAAATCATCATCGCCCACTGTCACCCCTGCGAGCAAAAGCTGATCTATGATCTGGGCTATCCTGGAACAGAAAGATGCCACTAATTCACTTTTCTCCATCTTCAAATACTTAAGTTTGTGCTTAAGTGTCCTCTTCTAACTTGGAGTATGTTTCTCATATAGATTCACCAAGGTATCCATACAATCCTTGGCAGTCATTAATGAAGTCATTGCATGCATTATACTGTCTTTGACTGAGTCAAAGATTATTCACTTTTCCTTTCCTTGACTCTTCCTGAAGGCCGCTATTCCTACATTATTCATGGGTTCCTCCACTACTGTGGTCACATACTGCTCAAGATCACGCTCCTACAAGATATTTGTTATTTGGAGCTTCCACACATTGAAGTTGGTAGATCCTTCGAGCCTATCCTCGACCCTGAATGAAATGGAGTATGCCATGGACTTCACACTAGAAACTTAATCAAGCTAGCTTGGATCTGTGTGTACCCGCTGCTGCACTTCAACACGTTTAACACACCCTAAGCTCTGATATCATGTTAAATTATGAGCTTGATTTTTTATGCGGATTAATTATTTTATTTTCTTCAACACTTTGATTCCAACTTAATACACTTCAACAATACCAAATCATAGTCGAATAGAAATAACTATGTATATGAGTAAGCATGCACATCAACAACACATATACCCTGGGGAAACCCTGTACAGGTAGAAAAACCCCAACAAATGATATTCCTTTATTGCATTAATAGTGTAAGATCACTTACAAATATCCACCATGAATGTTCTACTCTTAAAGAGATTGCCAAGATGACTCTGACCTGACAAAGACCTAGGAGACATTACTGAAATACACCTCTGATATGCTGCCTCTATTGCTGATATACAACACTGATATTCTTCTTTGGTATGCTGCCTCTTTATCACTTATATTTGCCTCTATTGCTTCACCCTTAACCTACATATCAAAACTATTTTGAAGAGAGGGGTCGACCTCTGCTTATATAGGTTGAAGAGGAGAAGAGGAGAGACTTGAAATAGTAACATGTTTGCATGCTTTACTCATAACTCAACTTCATACTTTAGTTCGAACTAGACTTGAGACTGGTATACTTTAGTTCGAAAATAGAACTAGACTTGAGACTTCAGTTACAATTCAAAATTACACTTTAGTTCGAAAATAGAACTAGACTTGAGACTGGTATACTTTAGTTCAAAAATAGAACTAGACTTGAGACTTCAATTACAACTCAACATTACACTTTAGTTTTGAAATAAAACTAGACTTAAGACTTCAATTGCAACTCAACATTACACTTTAGTTCTAAAATAGAATTAGACTTAAGACTTCAGTTACAAATCGACTCCTGACAAGGCAATTCGAAATTCTCTGCATCGTGGATAATGTTACACGTGCCAACACACTAGATCAATACATTTATATCATTTGCAATATTAGGAATATCGTTTGTTTCTAGCTCATAGTAATTTTATATTCAACCTAACTTTTGCTAGGTGCCTTGACTTTTGCTCATGGCTCATAAGGTTTGACTAGGCTCATAGAGGTTGTATGTTCTCCCTGACTTTTGAACTAGTTTGTCTATGCTCACAAAGTTTGTACATTCCCCCCGACTTTTGCACTAGACTGTCTATGCTCACATAGGTTGTACATTCCCCCTGACTTTTGCATTAGACTCACATAGCGTCTCATTCGTCTTGAATTTTGGTTTGACTCACAGAGGTTGTACGTTCTCCCTGGCTTTTGTCAATACCTCACAAGACTGGTTGATTCTCCAAATCTCCTTGGATAGCCTCAAGGTGGCCCATATGGCCTCTCATTGGAGAATGACTATCGATGCTGCAAATTTAACAATTTGTTGTGCATGTAGATGAGGATCTTTGGTTGAAGTTGGATAATGGATCAGTGGCTTGGGAAATTGTGTTTGTTGTCTTGAATCACCTTGGTGGTTAGATTTTGTGCCCTATTCCTATGTTGTCACCACCGATGGAAAATGGGTATCACTCAGGGGTCCTCACAAGGGTAACGTTCCATTCCCCACCATACTTAACACTTTCCATCCTGGAGCCTGTCAGTGTACCAAACTTCGGTAATGGGGCATGGTCCAATCTCTCATGAGAAGAAGGGGTTGAAGGATGAGAGGTTGATGCAATTACTACATATGTATATGCTATAAATGATAAAGGCCACCATAAAAGCCACATGTGAGCTTGAACTCTACCCCCTCTAATGGTAATCGTCCCTGTCCTGATGCGAATGAATGCACAATTATAAATGACCATAGCCTAGTAATAAAATTAAGGAATAAAGCTTGAAACCTATAAAGGGAACTTGGAAATAATAACTGGGTATAAAAAGGTAATTAAGGGAGTCAAAATGTAAAAATTACTGAGGAAAGGGTATCTCAAGGAGAAAACACTCCCTCTACAAAGGTGCTCATATAAATGGATTTAATGACATCATAAGCCGGGAAGTGAACCCTAATTCATATCGCTATCACACTTACTCTTGAAGGGTTTGTTTCGTTCCCGATTCCCTTGGGACCTATCCCTTTACCCGGGCCTTTTATTTTCTGTCTAGGTTGGCACACCTAATAGGGTTGGATGACAACCCTCCCATACTTAAAATTTCCAACTCACATGAGGTCCTGGGCTGGTGTGATGCTTGAAGGGGATACTGAGGTGAATTGTTTGTATGACTTATATCTTAAGTGACAACTTACTTTGCATGATTTAAGGACTAATATCTCTCATGAACATTGGTTTTCCTTGTCTTATACTCTGCTTTGTTTTGGATGGCTTTGACATGGTTCTTTGAGGGATGTCCTGGGTTTTCACCCAGGATGTTGTGCCTTTATTGCATGACTTTGGAACATGTGATGCAGAGAAATGGGTCATCCAATGACTTACAATCTTCTGACATGAGCTCTTACATCCTTGGAACCTTAGATGATGGACATATAGGCTTGGTTTGAGAAGATTTGGTCATAATGACACACTGATGGGATGGAAGCCCACACGCTGGGAATAGTACATCGAGGCTTATTTTTCACTAGAGCAAGGACATTGCAATGAAAAACAACCAAATATCACTCAGAGACGAGATGCAACCTCCTTTTCTCTAGACACAACACCTTGGATCCTAGACATTGTCCCTAATTTGATTATGGCCTAAGTGAAGCTACAAGAAGGGAAAAACAACATCGAGGGCCCAAACGTGCTTGCACCCTAGGTACCTTCTTTTTCAAAGTCTAAATCCTAAGGACCAAATGTGCTTTCACCTTAGGGTTTAGACTCTACCTCTTTGGTTTCATTTAGATTAATCTTCAAGTTAAATGCATTTGAGACTCCATATGCCCTAAAAAGGACAACGCCACTGATCTACGAGTGACATTGTGGCTAAAGTAGTTGTTAAAACCAATCTTTTAAATCTCTCAAGTATCCTACTAACTATTAACTCTAACCCTAGCAAAATTCAAGTATTTCTTGCTGTTGTTATAGAAGTTTTCTACAACCATTGAAAATTACATTAGATTGATGCATACACCTATCTAAAAGTGGCTTAACTTGTTCATAAACTACCTCTAGCAATTGGATAATAATTTATTGGTTTAATGCTTACTTCTCATGATCAGTTATGGTGTTTCTGAGCATTATTTCTTTTTGTTGTTGCAAATCTTTTATTCATATCATGTAATTTTCTACTACTATAATTTTCAATAGACATAACAACTTTACTTTTCTAGTGTTTAAACAGGTCATTATTGCATACTTTAGCTTGGTAATTGTCATATATGCTGCAAATTGTTCATTGTTCCAGACATATACAACAATTACCTTGCAACTTCTCTTTTCCTTCCTAGACCTAGACCTAACTGACCTGTGATCAATATAGGGGGCGGTAGACTTGGATATTTCTTTCTATTTGATCCCTTGAGGTCACCAAGGAAGCCTCCCTTGTGGAGGACCTCTTCCATCACTAAAATGAGAGAATATTCTACTTAGGTGACAATGGTAGTTTCTTCTATAGTTACATAAGATTTGGGGATCTTGTGAAGGGATTTGTACAAGTTCAAATCCCGTGATAACATTTTGGTGATGTTGCCGAGGAAGATTGAGTCATTCTCTTCACAACATTTCTTTGGTAAACTTATCTCGAAGCCCTTATTTCACAAGTTTACCCAATGACTCCATTGAGGGTAGTTCCCTCACCTTCATTTGAAGATGCTAGAGTGACCATAGTTCCCTCACCTTCATTTGAAGATGCTAGAGTGACCATCTAGTGAATCCAAAAATCTCAAGGAGGTATCCTAACCCTCCTAAGACTTACAAAAGAAGGCTTCCTCACAACTCTCCTATGACTAAATCCTTTTTTGGTGGAAACCTTCCTTTATCTTCAATGGCTCAAAAGCAATGGGTATCCAACATCTTCAAACCATTGGACATGCACACAATCCCAGGGTACCCTTGTAACATGCCTCCGAAGTTTGAAAAGTGGTTGCCCAAGTTATTTGGTAATGACGTGACTATTGCAGAAGAGCATTTGGATAACTTCTAGGCCTTTTTCCAACTTAATCTCGTGAATGATGGTGCCAAGGATGTTGTGATGAAACTCTTCTCCTCTACTTTTGTTGATGACACTAGGAGGTGGTACAATGGTCTCTCAAGGAAAAAGTATTAAGACCTGGGATCAATTTGAAGAGACCTTTTTGAAAAAATGGAGTACTAAGGAAGATCCTAACTTTTTTTTGTTGCGACTTATTGAAATGAAAAACAAAGAGAATGAAACTGTCAAAGAGTTTGATGTCAAGTTTGAAAATTTTCTCCAACAAATACCTAATAATCTTCACCTCGGAAAGGAGTATCTCCTTTTCCTCTACATTAATGACCTCCCATGACATTTTGGGTTCATGCTTAGAGACAAGACCCCACTGACCCTTGAAGGGGCCCGAGTAATTGCTGCGAGAATCAAAGCTAATCTTTCATCCTGTAAGGTAGAAAATTTCTATGCCCCACGAGCCAAGGATGAAACCAAACCAATAACATTACACAATGCCAAGACCACTCAAGATATAAGTGCTCAATGGGCACAAAGGATCGAAGAATCAATAAATGACCCTGCCAAAAATCAAACCCTAATGATTAATAAGATCACGAATATAGAAAGGGTGCAAGAACAAGCCATCAAGTCTTCTTTTAAGGGGCACCCCTAGAGACCGGGCAAAGCATGGAAACGTAGCCCCCCAAATGAATAAAGAGTCATGAATGATTTAGATCCTACTAATGTTGTAGATCGAGAAGAGACTCCTTGGTGTTTGCCTTGTAGGGGTTCACATTGGGAACATAAGTGCCCAAGGAATAATGGAGAACTTGATCATATGAATGTATTTGATACCATAAACCATGTATTTTCTATATCTCCCCAAGAGTGCCTTAATATCCCACTAGCATAACTTGAGGAAGGCAAGAAAGAAGCCGCCAAGAGGGCTGGAGTGGAGATCATAAGACAAATGGATGAGGAATCAAGGGAGAAGCTTAGGAAGAGAGAATTACAAGTGTACACTAGACAAAGGAATGCACCCCAAGATCCTCCCAAGGACCCTAGAATTTCTCGACTAAGGCCTCCTCGACCACCTACAGATATTGTTCCTCCTAGTTCCACTTTTGTTATAGCCCTAAAATGCCCTACTCGTGCATACATAGCATTAGCCCTTCTACTTGCATAATTTTCCAATTCTCTGCTGAGGAACTCTTTTTTAAAAAACCATTTTTTGGAGCACGTATGCGCCCTGCTGCACTACTGCCCACGTACATATGCTTGCTTCATGCTAGACATCCCACATGCATACGCTAGCTGCACACAAAACAACCCGCGTATATCTCCAAAAGTTGAAAAAATAAAAAAAGTTGGAAGAAATTCGATGGAATTTTGTAGATTTTAACCTTGTACAATATATACTGCAAACATATTTTCAGTAAAAGAATAGAAAAAATAAAATGGCAAATAAAAACATTACACATAGATTTTTCCCCTGGAAACCCAAACCGAGAAAACTAGCATATTCTATATTCATTCATAGTGATACATTTTTTACAATACAATATACATATAAGAGCCAGTGGCATCCAAAACCCTAACCCAATGACCTAGAGTAGTCAACAACCCTAATTCCTTAACTGGAAATAGAAAACCATCGGCAAAAATCACGTGCCAAAAAAAACTACTCAACAATGGACATGAAAAACGAGGAAAAAATGCGACACGTTTTCTTTGCATATAGGGGGTTACAGGGTTAAGTAGTCAACAATCCAGGGAAACAATGCCCATGGATCCTCTACACCAAGAGAACTTCTCGGTGCTCACAGATTTTTTTAATGAATCTGCAACATTCTTCAAAGTGTCCACTTTCATCAACAATACTTTATTTTCTTCAACCATGTCTCTCACAAAGTGATATTGAATATCAATATGCTTTGTCTTTGAATGATAAGGTGGGTTCTTCGCCTGGAAAATTGCACTCTAACTGTCACAATCTATCCTTACAACTTGTTGTAACAACCCAATACCTGAACACAATCTTTGTAACCATATTGCTTCCTTACTTGCATGAGTGGCCGCCATGTATTCAACTTCTGTAGTTGAAAGTGGCACTACAACCTGTCTTTTGCTCATCCAACTTATTACTCCTCCAAACAGGGTAAACACATACCCACTTATAGATCTCCTACGATCTAGATCTCCAACCCAGTCTGCATCTACAAAGCCATGTATATCTAACACTCTGTCCAATCCCGGTCTTCCTTGGTAGCACAATCCATAGCTAGCAGTGCCATGCAAATACCTGAAAACCATTTTTATTGATTTCCAATGCTCATTCCCTAGTTTTGACATATACCTGCTCAAAAATCCCATTGCATATGCAATTTTCGGTCTAGTACATACTATTGCATACATCAAACTTCCAACTGCACTCGCACATGGAACATGAGACATGTCCTCCTCCTCTTCCCGTGTCTTGGGACACTGATCCACATATAACTTTACACCAACAAGAATAAGAACCTTGACCGGTTTAAATTCCTGCATATTAAACCTCTGCAATATTGTCTCAACATATTTTCTCTGATTTAACCAGAGTTTTCTCTTTCTCCAATCTCTTTTGATTTTCATGCCCAAAATGAAATTTGAAGCACTGAGATCCTTCATGTCAAATTTAGAGGACAATTGAGTTTTCACATCCTAGATAATCTCCTTGTTGTTTTCTATCATCAACATGTCATCCACATACAAGACCAAATAAATCAAATGATCACCAATTAAAATAAAATACACATAGTGATCCTCTTTGCTTCTTGTGAAGCCAAGTCCCAACATATAAGTATCAATTTTTTGATACCACATCCTTGGTGATTGTTTCAAAGCATACATGAAATTTTTCATCTTGCATACCAGCGCCTTCTTTCCCTTCACAACAAATCCTTCTGGCTGCTTCATATAGATTTCTTTTTCCAGATCCCCATGTAAGAACACTGTCTTCACATCTATCTGTTCTACTTCAAAATAAAATGCAGCAACAACAGATAACATAAATCTTATAGAGGTTAACTTGGCAACATGAGAAAAAATCTCACAAAAATCAATTTCCTCAACCTGAGAATAACCCTTTGCTACTAACCGAGCTTTGTATTTCTCCACTTTTTCTTTTGCATTCAAATTCTTTTTAAATACCCATTTTATGCCAATGGGATTTCTTCCAGTCGACAACTCCACTAGATCCCAAGCCTCATTCTTATCCAAGGCTTCCATTTCTTCGCCCATGGCCTTTTTCTAGAGATTTCCATCCTCTGAATCCACTGCCTCCTTGATAGTTCTAGGATCATCATTAGTAATAGACAAAGCAAAATTTGAATGAAAATCATATGGAGTATACTTTTATGGTAGTATTCTTTCTTGAACCGATCTCCTTAATACTAGAGTATAAGGATCTTCTTCTTCTGATTCCCGTTCTTATGTAGAGTCTGATTCACCATCCTTTAAATCAAACTCTATTTTCTCTGGTTCTTCCTTACTTGGTAGGAATTCCTGTTTAACAACATCCTTCATTTCTCTAAATACCACATCTCGACTATACACTACCTTCTTAGTTTATGGGTTCCAAAGCTTACAACCTTTGGGACCATCTTTATATCCAATAAAGATACACTTTTCAACCTTTTTATCTAGCTTACTCCTGTTTTCATTTGGAACATGAACATATGCATCACAACCAAATACCTTGAGATGTGTAAGAGAAGGTTTCTTACCAGTCCATACCTCTTGTGGAATCTTGTAATCCAATGGTGATGAGGGTGATTTGTTGACCAGGTAACATGTAATACATACTGCCTCTGCCCAAAATTCTTTCCCTAACCCGACACCACTGAGCATGCACCTTTCTTTTTCCATCAGCGTCCTATCCATCCTTTCTGCAACTCCATTCCATTGAGGTGTATATGGAGTAGTCTTCTGCATTGCTATACCACACTTGTTACAAAATTCTTCAAATTCATTCCCGCAAAACTCTCCTCCATTATCTGTCCTCAACACCTTAATTTTTCTCTCTATTTGATTCTCAACAAGAGCCTTGAACTCTTTAAACCTGTCAAAGATTTCAGATTTATTCCTAAGGAAATATATCCAAGTATTCCTCGAGAAGTCATCTATAAATGAGACATAGTACACTTATTTTCCCAATGATGGGACTGAGACAGGTCCAAAAACATCACTGTGAACTAGCTGTAAAATTCCTTCTTCCTGTTAGAATATAGAAGATAGTGTGCTCATTTTACCATTGACGATACCCTCGTCACCCAACCATAGGCTGAAGCCACCCTCCGAGCACCTTAACCTTGACTGAGAATTACTCTAGAAGCAAACCCTAGGCTAGATAGACAAACAAGGTGTAGCGCATCTTCCTCCAAGGATAACACACCAACAATAGCTGATTAGGTAGTCCAAACCCTAGCCAAGAGATGGTCCAAGCCAACATTGAAACTGCTAGCTACAGCAGCTGCACCTGCAGCTCTCCTCCACACGTGCGCACCAAACTGGGAACTGCAGTGCTCACCAAACTGGGAACTACAATTCTGAGATGTGTCAAAATGAGAACTGGCGCCCTGTATTTATATTGGTTCTGCCAGATTTGCTGGGGCCATCTTCTCCTTCTGGATATGTGTCTGTTCAGTATATTATTATTATTTCTGGCCGACTTCTTCTCTTGGAGGCTAATAACCTAATATAAATTATATTCTTGAGCCGACAAGACTTCTAGGGTTATTATCCAATTCATTAGGGTTTACTCTTGCTTTCCGAGTCTTCTATTCTCATCAGGGTCACACGTGGAGGTAAATACCTCCCACAGCTACCATAATATTAACACTTCCCTCGTTGCACCAGAGGGGAATCTTACCCAATTCTTCTTTTCATATACACGATGTTCACATAAATCAAAATCCAGAGATCAATTAGACATACCTTCAACCATACCTTTATCTTGTAGTAGTCGAAGACCCTTCTCTCTGATATGCCCTAGTCTTTGATGCCACATCATAACCTTTTCTCTAGAGATTGTAGGAGTTCTTTCTTCTTCAACTCTAATATCAAGAACAATATAACTGTTAGTCCCTAAAGTTGCACTTGATTGTGAGAGGGAAAGTTAGGGCATCATCAATTTATTGCAAAGTGTTTTAAAGGATTTTTATGATTTGTTTTTTTGAGTAAGGTGGTTGAAAACTGGATCAAGGTTATAACATAACATGAAAATCAAAATCAGAACATAGCATATCCCATTGAATGGTTAAAATGTAGTCACATATATAGATTAGATTGATAAGAAAAAGAGAGAATGAAGCTTTCAATTTGTCAACTTCACATAAATTCTTGTCTCAGAATATACAATACCATCAGCTTGAAATCAAAACTTGAAAATAACTTCCACACTAAATTCTTCATTGTATTAATTAACAATAAAGAAACAAATGCATTGCAATCTGAATAATGAATTCAAGCATGAAGAAAGAAAATAGAGTAGAAAAGAGTGTCTAACCATCCATATGCCTTTGCTATTAAGTGTCAAATAGAATAGTGATGCCTTACAAGGAATTTCAACATAAGTCTTTTGGATCTCCAATTTTTCGATTATAACAGAGTCTTTCCTCTGCCTATTTAAACTATCCACAAAACCCCCGATCCTATTATATAGAGTGTTCTTAATGACTAGATCTAGATAGCATCTATCTATTAGGGAGGTTAGCTCAAAAATAACATTTACATTCCAAAAATAGATCATTTCTCAACAACTTAATATCGTATGATCTTGCTAGCATTACATTCGATTCTACAAAACAAGGATTAGTTTGATCTAGTCATACATTTCGAGGTCTTTGCATTTCACAAGTCAAAACGAGTAGACACTGCCATATTCCCTGGAAAATATCAAAATTATGATTGTACCGATCTTCATGAAACTTTTAGGATATGATAACACTAGTAGCTTTGGCATTTTTCTGTTTGAGCTTTGTGGTAAGCACGACACTATGCCAATAGAGTCTGAAGTTTATTTATCTGAGCTCTTTGAGCAATGCCCTTTGCTATTTTTTCTTCTTCTTGAAACCTTGAATCTTTTCTTGTTGACGAGCAATCCATTGTTCTATATTGTCCTTTTCTCTCTTCAACTGTGTCACTGTCTCCTGGAGTTCCTTGATCCTTTCTCTATCAGTTCTGACTTTAACCTTGAATTCATGGAACTCTTCAGAAGGTGCAGGTTCATTCAAATTTATGGCAACCTTGGGTTCTCTCAATTTAACTTGGTATTTAGAAACTAATCCCGAGCTGTGTTCTTCATCAGAACTTGTTGAATCCATGGCTTCAAGCATATTTTATATGTGATCTGAATCTACAAGGTAACCCTTTTTATTTTTAGGGATCTCACTGATACCTTTAGCAATTCCTTTAGCTTTTGCCAATCTGGTTGTATCTCTTGTTACAGGTCCTATAGATGATGAAACACTCTGTTTACCTCTTTTTGCTGGTTTCTTATGGAATGGAGGTCTTTTTTCTTTTTTCCTGGTACCTGCTTCAGCATCTTCAGAGTGATCTTCTATAACAATGACATGTTTTTCTTTGATTGAGGGATGGAACATGTCTTTGGACTTCAACCTGTATTTGTTGGTAACCCTAGTAGAATTCCTTCTAGGGTTTTGAGACACAGGCACACCTTTATTCTTTGTCCATTTGACTGCAGCGCCCTTTTTACTGGTTGAAGGTGATTCATGCTTGGCTGTAGTTTGAATATCAAAATCTTCATCTGAATCTTCTTCTCCTTTAACATCTTCCTCAGAAAACATTTCGATTTCTGGATCGAATTTCGGTATTTTACCTCTACTATTTCTCATCACCTTGATAGTAGGCATTTCTTCTTTCACAAGGGTTTCATCAATTGAAATATTTTGTTTCTGTGTAATGGTCTTTTTTTCTTTGTCTTTCTTCTGTTTGCTGGACTGTGGGTTAGGATTTAAGGATTGCATGAGCCAGCTCTAGGGTTTCTGTATTTCTCTCAAAGAAGACATGACTAGAGTCTTAATTAAGACTTGATGGAACAAGCTTCTCTTTGCATTGGAGGAGAGTGACTGCACTCTTTTTTACATCTTTGTTAAGATTTTGAGTAGAAAGCAAGGTAGATTTAAAGGATAATCACCATTTAGATGCATTAATAACCTAATGTGATAGATATAAATTAGTGAGAATTTTCCTTCGCAAGTGATATACCTGTGGATAACGATCAGAGCAGTGTGCCATTCTGGTCTTATCCAGCTGTGAGGAACTCCCTTTCTCCAATTCAGATTTTTCTTATCTGGAAGCAAGAATTGATTGACAAACTCTGTAACCACATGTTACTTCTTCCACCATCGTTCTCCTCCAACCACCAATCTGCAAGCTTTGGCAATTGTTTGTTCTGTCACCAGCATTAACATCTTCTCGATCTCCACTTCGTAACCATCAAAGTTTTGTGCAAACTCCATAGAGACCTTTTCGTCGTGACCTTGGAAAGTAGTGAGGAATTCAAGCCAACCAACATCTCTGAACCTTTGAGCCATCTGAGGATAAGCTTTGAGAAGTTTGACACCCTCGGGTTCTAATTTGACCACTTTTACACTCCTCTTAGGCACCATCAAAACACAATGCTACAACTGACACTGCTCGGATTCTGAATATGCTACCTGCAATCTGTTAATATATAACCGTTTTCTTGAGAAAACATCTTCACTTAAAATTCAACAAAATCAGGATGAAGAGTGACTGTTTCAAATAATGATATTTGGGAATTGAATGATTTGAAATGAGTCATTTGCAGGTACATACCAATCTAATCCTGTAACGGTTTGAATCATCAAATGATTCGAGATCTATCGTGGGACACATGCGAACTCTTTGTCCACGATCTGGGTAATCATAATGGAATCTGGGTGGTGGGCACATATTAAGGCACAATTATATTTGCGCTATGGAAATAATGTATTCCAATAGCGCTATTAATTACTTAGCATAATTTGAATTTGTAAAGTTCAAACAGGCATATGAAGTGACACATCATTCAAAACCATGTCTGAAAACTCCAAACTTAAAGAAATTATCCAAAAAGCTAAAACACAAACCATAACAAGTTGAAAACAATGATTTAAATCAAATGAAAGTAGATAATGAAGTGTAGGCAGGAAGGGTTTAGGATTATGATTTCTCACTAAATCAAAATCAAAATTAGAGACTAACACTGGCTCCTTTTGGGGATGGAGTTTTGACAATTAACTCCAAAAACTGCAGACTAGTGCCTTTTCCTTTATTTTTGATTCACTGATCTCCCTACATCTATCAGTCTTTATTAACAACATAACTGTAAAAACAAGTCCATTGGGTATATGGAGTATTTATTGAAAAGAAAACTTATTGTACTAACTAAAAACCTGATGAGTCTTTAGAGAAAATAGTGCTTCAAGAACCTCCCATTCACTGGGCCTCCAAAAGTCTCTGTCTTGTCTAAATTATGCATGAGAAAAGTGTTATTTTCCATTACCTTGGCTATTCTAAAAGGACCATACCATGGGTTATCGAACTTACCATGTTTTTCTTTATCCTCTCTCCTGGAATCCCACCTTAACACCAAATCTCCCTCATTGAAAACATCTTTCTTAGTTCCCTTATCGAATGTAGCCTTGACTTTTCCCTGGTGAGCAACAACTTTCTGATTCACCTGTTCTCTGACCTGCTGAACTTCAATCATCTAAAAAATTCTCCTTTGGAGATCGCTGGGTTCTTCTAACTCTTCTTGTAAAAACTTTAAACTGGTAGGCCCAATTGAGTTGGAGGAATAACTTCTGTCCCATATACTATTTGGAAAGGAGAGTTCCCAATAGACTTCTTGTTGCTGATACGATCGGCCCATAGGGAAAACTTTAACTTGGAATCCCATGATTTTTTATTTTCTGCCAGTAGTTTTTTGATAATCCTTATCAGAGTCTTATTGGAAGATTCTGCTAACCCGTTCCCCTGGGGGTAGTAGGGAGTAGAATGAACCAATTTGATGCTATAATTATTACATAATTCAATCATGGAATTCGATTTAAAAGCCTGTTCATTATCAGTGACTAGTGTTTTAGGACAACCAAACCTGGAAAAAATATATCCTTCTAGAAAGTCCATGATTACCTTGTCTGTTGCATTCTGAGTTGGAATTGATTCAATCCACTTCATAAAGTAATCAGTGGCTATAAGAATCCATCTATGTTGTCCTGAAGATGATGGATTGATCTCTTCGATGAAATCCAAGCCCCACTATTGGAATTGTCCATGAGTGACGATTGGTTTTAAAGGCAGAGACATAAGTTTTTGCTTTCCAACAAATTTCTGACAGGGTTCACATGCCCTGACCCGAGAAAAAATATTTGAGAATAGAACTGGCCAATAATATCTTGCCTTAAGAATCTTGAAGGCAGTAGCCTTCCAATGGTGATGGCCTCTGCACACACCATGATGTAGATCATAAAAAAATTGTTCAACTTATTTTTCATCAACACACCTTAACAAGAAACCATTAGGATCTTTCTAGAATAAGATATTATCAATAATGCGATACTTCACTGCTCTTAACTTTAATGATCTGAATTTTGATTTATCCAACTCTGGGGGAGATCGAAAATTCACCAGAAAAAATATGATATCTTTGTACCATGGTGAAGAAACATACTAGTTGTTTACCTGTGAATTTGTTTCTTCAATTTGGAAAGAGGAATCCTGTGTCTTCTCTGAAAGATGGTACAACCCAATTGCTTTGAAATTAGATTCTGTCATTAATTTGGCAAGGCATTGACCTTCTATTAGCTGAGTAGGCTTTATGGTGAGATCATACTCCATGATTTTTGTTATCCATTTCCCTCTCTTTCCTTCACAGTTAGGATGAACCAATATTTCTTTGACTGCACTACTTGGCACATAAGCTGTAATCTCAGATTGAAGGATATATACTCTAAAGTACTTCAGAGCCTTTAACAAGGAATAATCTTGTTTCTCCATTATGTCATACTTCAATTCAAAGTCTCTGAGGGATTTTCTAAAGAAGGATATGAGATTCTCATATCCTTGCTCATTTCTTTGCAGGAGGACAACAACTATGGTGTTTTCTGATGCAAATGAGAAAATCATGAATCCCTTGGAGTAATCTGGACTAATGAGAACAGGGGCCTGAACAAGAGCTTGCTTGATTCTTTCAAAAGATTATTTAGCTTATGGTATCCACTTAATTTCTGCATCTTTTTTCAACATGTTAGTAATGTATTTGATAATCTCTGCGAAATTAGGTATAAATCTCCTTAAAAAATTAATTTTACCAATGAAGGACTGAATAGACTTCTTGTTTCTCGGAATGTCTATCTGTTGGATAGCCTTTACTTTTTTGGGATCTATTTTAATACCTTTAGGGGAAACAATATGTCCTAAAATCTTTCCTTCCTCCATGGGGAACTGTGATTTCTTAGGATTAAGTGAAATTCCATACCTTCTGCATTTCTCAAAAGTCTGCTTCAAGTGCTGTAAATGTTCTTCATCAGATGCTGAAAATACAGTGATGTCGTCGAGATAAACAACCACAAACCTGTCTTTTTCACCAATAAAAACAATATCCATAGCCCTTTGAAATGTGTCTCCTGCATTCATCAATCCGAAGGGAATATTTTCTTACATAAAATTACCCCATGGAGTGGTAAAAGCTATTTTCTTTTTATCTTCTTCCACTACTGATATTTGATTGTATCCTGAGTATCCATCAAGCATGGATATCCTCTTTGCTCCTACAACTCTTTGTAAAATATGATCCATTTTTGGTAATGGATAATTGTCTTTCAAGGAGCACCTGTTCAAATTCCTAAAGTCCACACAGAGCCTTATCTCTCCGTTCTTCTTCCTGACAGGTACAAGGTTGGCTACCCATTCTGAATACTTCAGTGGCACTATGATTTTGTCTTCCAATAACCTTTTCAACTCCTTTTCTATTATAGGCAATCGTAGAGGATTAAATTGCCTGGACTTTTGCTTAATAGGTTTAGACCCAGGTTTCAGAGGAATTTTGTGCTGTATTTGTTGAAATAATGTAACTGCAAAGAGTATTCTAATTATTATTTGATATATTATTCATCAGATCAATCCCCATTGTGGATTGATCATGTTGGTTATTGTAATAGGACCAAATCCCCTTTTGCAGATTTTTCAAATGACAATTGTAATAGGCAGAATAAGAAGTCGGCCCCAACAGATATTAAAGAGGCCCAGAAATATAATAAAGGTGGGTTTACCCACCTAGTTTGAGAAGTCGGCCCTTCCAGTGAAGAGACACTTCACACGTGTCAGACTTGTATAAATAAAGAGGCCAGTGCCTCACTTAGATACACAACTCACTTGCTCATTGAGAGATAAGTTTCAGATCTGCTGCTGGAGAAGGAGAGAGAGAGTGGTGCATATCTGGGAGAGGAATTTCTGTATTAGTTTAAGAGATCTCTTGGCATTGTATTATCTATCTATATTAAGGATGTTTTGCAGGGTTTTCTTCCCCTAGAGGGTTTCCTAGGATAAATGTTGTGTCTCTTGTGATTGTGTATTTCTCAGTGATCTTGGATTATGCTATTGTTATCTAATGAAATGCAAACAACTATAATAATGGCTTAAAAGTTAACATGGTATCAGAGCCAAGCTGAAGGAAGCATCTTTCACAAGTGAAAAACGTCACTGTTGCCATACATGAAAATTAGGGCTTTTTGATGGTGAAGTTTTTTAGCCCCAAAACCATCTAGTAAAGTGCGCCCTCCCCTAAGGATCAGTTTGGCACTCTCAGCGCACCTTTTCAGTGGCTGGATATCCCGGAAAGTGAAACCCTAGTTTCACAAAGTACCATAAGTACCAGAAAACCAGTGTACTAGAAGTACCAGAGGTACCAGAAGCACTAGTCCAGAAATCCACAGATCAAATTTGAAGGAGAAAAATTTGGATTTTCTCAGATCCAAACACACCAGGCTACTCGCCTCAACCAAATGCACCTCTTGGTAAGTTCAGTTTTTGATTTTGAGCACTTTCATTTTTCATTCATTTTCCTAGCTCTAGGTAAAGATGTTTGCAAGCGTTAAGCTTGTTGACAAGTTAGAAGGAGTGGAAAACTTCCGTGCCTGGAAGTATAGGATTGGCCTCATTCTTGAAGAGAATGACCTAGCAATATTCGTCAAAGAAAAAGTATCGGAACCTGCTGATGCTACAGAAAAGGAAAAACATCAAAATGACACAATAAGGGCCAAAAGAATCATTGCAGATTCAATCAAATACCACCTGATTCCTTATGTGTCATCTAAGAAGACTCTGAAAGAAATGTTTGATTCCTTGACCAGACTATATGAAGGAAAGAACATAAACCAGAAGATGAATCTTAGAACTCAACTGAAGAATACAAGGATGCAGAAAGGAGAAATGATTCAGGAATACTTCACCAGAATCTCAGAATTCAAAGAAAAACTAGAAGCTATTGGAGATACCATAGATGAAGACGAACTCATAATGATGACCCTAAATGGTCTCACAAGACCTTGGGATGCTTTCATCCAAACGATATGTTCCATAACGGAGAAACTAAAGTTTGATAGTCTATGGGAAGAATGCATCCAAGAAGAAACAAGAGTAGCAAATCGTGAAGCGTTACTAGCAAGAGATGATGATCAAGCCCTAGCTACTCACACCAAAGGAGGAAGGAAGAAAACCTACTTCCAAAGGAGACTCATAAAGAGCCTCAATAGTCAAACAAATTCAATCATAAAGAATCTCATCCAAGGAGATTTCAGAAGAAAGGACAACGAAAGGAAAGGGACTACTCATCTGTACAATTCTATCATTGTGACAAGATGGGACACATTGCGAAGTTTTGTCCAGCCATATGAGAACAATACAAGAGAAAACACAAGAGGATCCATGCCCATGTAGTCGAAGATGAAGAACCACTTGCAAAGATGATAAGAGAGCAGATCAAAGACCATGTCTTGATCTCGGCCCTCTTAGGATCTGTAAACCTGGAGAGGACACTTGGCTCATTGATAGTGGTGCATCCAAGCACATGACAGGAAAAAGAAACATTCTCTCCTATATCTCAGAAAGGAATCTTTCTTAGAAAGTGACACTAGGAGATGATTACCAATATCCCATCAAGGGAGTCGGAGAATCAAATCATAAACTGAATTCAAGGAATTCACTAAAAATGAAGGACGTACTATATGTACCAGGATTGAAGAAGAACCTACTCTCCATTTAAGCTTTAGAAAAGAAAGGCTTCAGAGTTGCCTTTATAGATGGAGAAGTTCTTATGTGGGCTAAAGGAGAAACCTTAAATGAAGCAATCATCATTGGAAGTGAACAAAATGGCTTGTATAAACTAAAGGGTTGCTCAGAGGATGCCATGACTGATGCCATTGAAAACTCATGTGAACTTTGGCATAGAAGGTTAGCCCACATCAACTACAAGGCACTACCATACATATGGAAAGCAGTCACATGTTTACCATAACTCAAAGGTGACCATAAAGGCGTATGCAATGGATGTGCACAAGGGAAGAACATCAAGAACCCATTTCCGAAGAGGGACAACAAGACAGAAGGAGTCCTATAACTCATCCATTTAGATGTATGTGGACCAATGCCATCATCCTCCATTAGCGGGTATGTATATTATGTATCATTTATTGATGATTACTCTCGTAAAACCTGGATATATTTCTTGAAAACTAAAGATAAAGTGTTCAACAAGTTCAAGGAATTCAAAGCCTTGATAGAGAACCTTTCCGAAAGGAATATTAAGATACTTAGGTCAGATAATGGATGAGAATATGCCTCAAAAGAGTTTGTGAAATTCTGCAAAGATGTTGGGATCAAGAGGGAACTCACTACTCCCCATAATCCCCAACAAAACGGTGTAGCTGAACGAAAGAACATAACCATACTGAAAGATGTGAAGACTATGATCCATGATCAAGATCTTCCTATGTGCTTATGGGAAGAAGAAGCAATGGAAACTGTTTATGTGCATAACCGATTGTCCCATAGTGCACTTGGGCTCAAGACACCAGAAGAGATGTTCATCGGAAAGAAGCCAGAGGTAAGCCATCTCAAAATATTTGGCTGTCCAATGTTTATTCATATACCTAAAGAAAAGAGAAACAAGCTGGAACCTTCAGGAAAGAAGGGAATATTTGTGGGATACTGTGAGGTCTCCAAGTCCTTTAGAATCTATAGACTAGGCCAACATCACATTGATATCAACAGGGATGTGACCCTTGATGAAGATGCAACGCTCAAGAAATCTAAACTATGCCAACTTGAAGAGGTATATGAAGAGGAACCCATAATCCCCAATACTGTAATGAGGGAGGTTCCCAGAGCTACAGAACCAGTGAGGGAAATTGTAACTTCCCCTAATGAGGAACTTCTAGAAGACCATGATATAGTAGAAGTGCAAGAACCTCCTCAGATGACGATCCTCCATAAAATAAATCCATCTTGGCTAGAGAGCTTATTCAAGATGGAGAGAAGTACGGTGTTCCCCAAGGAACTACGAGATAGGTGAAAAGACTAAAGCCATTCTCCAGTTATACGACTTTGATGTGTGATCTCCTAGAAGAGGAGCCTACCTATTTTGAAGAATCCATTCAGAGGAAAGAATGGGCAGATGCCATGATAGAGGAATACCAATCCATAATGAAGAACGAAGTATGGGAAATAATTCCCAGACTGAAGAATAAAGATGTGGTATCCTCCAGATGGATCTTCAAAATAAAACATGCTGCTGATGGAAGTATTGAGAAGTATAAAGAAAGATTTGTCGCTCGTGGCTTTTCCCAGAAGGAAGGCATTGACTATGAAGAGACATTCGCTCCTATGGCCAGATACACTTCGATCAAAACCATCATAGCTCTTGCAACTAATATGAAGTGGAAGCTGCACCAGATGGACGTGAAGACCGCTTTCCTAAATGGTGTCATCGAAGAGGAAGTGTATATAGAGCAACCTCAAGGATTTGAGGTTGAAGACAAGAAGTCTCATGTGTGCAGATTGAAGAAAGCCTTATACAGATTGAAGCAAGCTCCTAGAGCTTGGTATGGTCATATAGACAGTTTCTTGACGAGCTTAGGCTTTACCAAGAGTAAAATAGACTCTAACCTCTACTTTAAAATCATGAACAATGAGCCAATAATCTTACTGCTATATGTGGATGACTTATTCTTAACCGGAGAAGAAAATATCATCACTGAATGTAAAAAGAGACTTGCCTCGGAATTTGAAATGAAAGACCTTGGTCTAATGCATTATTTCTTAGGTCTTGAGGTATGGAAGAGTCCCAAGAGGATCTTCCTTAACCAAGGGAAGTACACGGTCAAAATCTTGAAGAGATTCGACATGTTGGAATGCAAGCCCATGAATACACCCATGGAAGCGAAGCTGAAGCTGCTGGTTGATACTTTGTCAGAATTGATTGATTCCACACTATACAGACAGATTACTGGATCGCTGATGTACCTGACGAACACTAGACTAGACATTTGTTTTTCCATGAACACCTTGAGTTAGTTTTTGGTAGAACCCAGACGTGTTCACCTAGTGGCTGCAAAACATGTGATGAGGTACCTTAAAGGTACAATAGATTATGGTCTCAGCTATGATGGAGATCATGATTTCACATTGAGTGGATATACTGATGCAGATTGGGCAGGAAGTGTTTCTAATAGGAAAAACACTTCAGGATGCTGTTTCAGTTTGGGATTAGCTATGATCTCGTGGTAGAGTAGGAAGAAATTTAGTATTTCTCTCATCACAATGGAAGCAAAATAGATTGCTGCATGTTCTGCCAGCTGCGAAGCTATATGGCTTCGAAAGTTGCTGACCGACCTATTTGACTTAGAGATGAGAGCAACCTTGACTCTATGTGACAACTAGAGTTGCATAAAAATGACAAAGAATCCTTTATTCCATGACAGGTCAAAGCACATAGAGATTCGTTATCATTACATCTGTGACATGGTACAAAGAGGAGCCTTAAAGCTCCAGTACATTAGCACTAATGAACAGGTTGCTGACGTGTTGACCAAGCCCCTATCTCGTGTGAAGTTTGAGTACTTCCAAGATAAGCTTGGCATAGTCTGAAAGGACCTTCCCCAAAAGGGGGAGTAGTTGTGATGTTCCTTGCTTCTGACCTAGTTGTCAGACGTAAAGCAAGATGAGATGTTCCTTGCTTCTGACCAGTTGTCAGATGTAAAGAAAGATGAGATGTTCCTTACTTCTGACCTAGTTGTCAAATGTAAACCAAGATGAGATGTTCCTTGCTTCTGACCTAGTTGTCAGATGTAAAGCAAGATGATATGATGAGACTAGCATTGAGCTTCCAGCTAGATAGCTGTGACATAAAGCCAGTCTAGTATCCTGCTTCTGACCAGATGGTTGTAACATAAAGCAGGATGAGTATCTTGCTTCTAGCTTGAGTGCTGTGACGTAAAGCAAGACGATGAGATGAGACTAGTACTATGCTTCCAACTTGATAGCTGTGACGTAAAGCCAATCTAGTATCTTGCTTCCAACCTGAGTGTTGTGACGTAAAGCAAGACATTGAGATGAGACAAGTACTGAGATTCCAGCTTGACAATTGTGACATAGAGCCAATCTTTTATTATGATGAGCCAACCTTGTGCTGTGATGATGATGATGTATCAGTTTTTATACTAATACATATTGATGCATATGATGATGGCATTCCTTGAGAATGATGATGATGTCGATGAAGAAAACTTTTGATGATTTATAGATACACCAGTCAATGTTCCAAGATGATATTGATGATGCTGTCCTCTCACCCATTTGATGCTGTTGATGATGTTGTCCTCTCTCTCTCGCATGATGTTGCTGAAGAATACCCTTCTTGTTAAGGGGGAGTGTTGAAATAATGTAACTGCAAAGAGTATTCTAATTATTATTTGATATATTATTCATCGGATCAATCCCCATTTTGGATTGATCATGTCGGTTATTGTAATAGGACCAAATCCCCTTTTGCAGATTGGTCAAAAGACAATTGTAATAGGAAGAATAAGAAGTTGGCCCCAATAGATATTAAAGAGGCCTAGAAATATAATAAAGGTGGGTTTACCCACCCAGTTTGAGAAGTCGGCCCTGCCAGTGAAGAGACACTTCACACATGCCAGACTTGTATAAATAAAGAGGCCAACGCCTCACTTAGACACACAACTCACTTGATCATTGAGAGATAAGTTTCAGATCTACTGCTGGAGAAGAAGGAGAGAGAGAGTGGTGCATATCTGGGAGAGGATGTTTTGTATTAGTTTAAGAGATCTCTTGGCACTGTATTGGCTATCTATATTAAGGAAGTTTTGCTAGGTTTTCTTCCCCTAGAGGGTTTCCCAGGATAAATGCCGTGTCTCTTGTGATTGTGTATTTCTCAGTGATCTTGGATTATGCTATTGTTATCTAATGAAATGCAAAAAACTATAATAATGGCTTAAACATTAACAATATTATCTATGTATCAAACACTTTCAAATCTTCATAAGACTAGGAAAATATATCTGAATATTGCTTCATTAAGTCAACATATACTCTTCTCTGCTTTTGTGACAGTTTTCTAAATATTTTGACCAACCTGGGATTTGTATCAGGACTGATGTCACAGTCCACTACATCAGTTTCTTCTGTTTGGATAACAACCTTCCTGGAAACATCATTGTGATCGAAAAACCTCTCTAGTGGAACCAAACCTTTAAGCAGATGGTTTGTCTTCAGTTCAATGATTTTGTGCCCAACAACAGTATCTTGAAGGACCTTTGCAACATGTATTTCTGCTTCACCACTTTCATCATCCTGATCTATTGAAATGTTAGAAAACTCCTCAATGGTTTTCAAGAATATTTGAATTTCTTCGTCATCTTTGAAGACCTGCCAATGTTTTATATTATCTGGTATTGAGGGTATGTGTCTGACCTCAACTTGAAATTTAAGTTTAGGGAACATTGGAGTTTTAAAATTGCTAGCTGCAAGTACCAAAGAGTCAGCCTGTTGATTTAGATTTCTGTGTACAAAAGTAATATTGAATGCCAAAAATAAATTATCCACATAATCCCACACCTCATTTATTTATTGTTTCAACCTTTGCTGTTTGGTTTGATACATATTCTTGATCTGGTGAATAATAAGTTCCAAGTCTCTAAAAACAGAAAGCTTATCTAACCCATATCTTTAGCAACTTTCAAACCTAACAACAAGGCTTCATACTCACTGATGTTATTGGTGGTGTCAAATTCAAGTTTATATGACATAGGAATAACCTCCTTGGTAGCGGAAATGAAGACAATCCCAGCTCCAGAACCTTCTCTAGAACACGCTCCATCAAAATACATTTTCCAAACAAAATGATTTTCACTGTCTTAAACTGTAGTTGTTTTTTTCTTAACTAATACTTCTGCCATCTCATCACTCATATGAAAAATAGAGGAACCAAGATCATCTTCTACAACATATATAGAATGATTATTGGGGTTTTCATGATCACTTACCAAATGTAACGCCCATATTTTGACCTTGGGTAGTTAGAACATTGTTGTTTACTAATCTTAATAATTCAAAGTTTAGCATTTGTTTGTAGTCAGTTAGACTTTGTTATACATTGAGATGTGTACCTCTAGACCTATTTGTATGTTACATGATATATGCTCATGACAAAGATAGTTATTTGATTATTTAAACATGAAAATTAAAATGGGTAAGTTCGGTACATGTATATCAATTCAAGTTATGTTGTGAAGGTATAATAGATGCAATGCATGATGTAAATAGGAATACATTTCTTAATTGAGCGTCAAT